>CM022705.1:42432905-42577905 GCA_012295165.1 Asparagus setaceus | reverse complement strand
CCCACATGCTCTCGATCTTTTTCCTTTTTTTGTCCGGAGGCTCTCCCTCCCATCTTCTTTCATTCTTTTTGCTTTATTTTTTGTGTGTTCTTTGCTTATCATGGATCACGAATCGATTCTGAGACTCTTAATAAATTACGGAATCTCATTTACGATCTAACGTAATCACCTAGTTTACAAAATGTAATCACTCGGTGATATTTTAAAGAATCGAATATTTTATTGAGAATCTCGGTAATGTTTTAGTAATCCTTAGCCGATTCGATCCGTCTTGAGTCAAACCCTAGAACCTTGCTCACTATCGATTAGGCGAGTCTTTGAGGTCTTGGCGTCGATGAACCCTTGTTAACGAGAGAGGAATCTTGGATCCCATCAAGATATTAATGGCTTTTCTCCGTGCTCCTCTTAGTTTCTTCTTCTTCTTTATTTTATATTTTTTAGTTTTCATGGTGGCGTCTCCCACATGCTCTCGATCTTTTTCCTTTTTTTGTCCGGAGGCTCTCCCTCCCATCTTCTTTCATTCTTTTTGCTTTATTTTTTGTGTGTTCTTTGCTTATCATGGATCACGAATCGATTCTGAGACTCTTAATAAATTACGGAATCTCATTTACGATCTAACGTAATCACCTAGTTTACAAAACGTAATCACTTTGATTAACTTACGAATCACAAAGAATAGATTAACAGAATCAACTAGTTCAAAACACGATTTTTAAAAATAGCAAGGTGTTAATTGACAAATGTAATCACTCGGTGATATTTTAAAGAATCGAATATTTTATTGTGAGAATCTCGGTAATGTTTTAGTAATCCTTAGCCGATTCGATCCGTCTTGAGTCAAACCCTAGAACCTTGCTCACTATCGATTAGGCGAGTCTTTGAGGTCTTGGCGTCGATGAACCCTTGTTAACGAGAGAGGAATCTTGGATCCCATCAAGATATTAATGGCTTTTCTCCGTGCTCCTCTTAGTTTCTTCTTCTTCTTCTTTATTTTATATTTTTTTTTAGTTTTCATGGTGGCGTCTCCCACATGCTCTCTGATCTTTTTCCTTTTTTTTGTCCGGAGGCGGCTCTCCCCTCCCATCTTCTTTCATTCTTTTTTTGCTTTATTTTTGTGTGTTCTTTGCTTATCATGGATCACGAATCGATTCTGAGACTCTTAATAAATTACGGAATCTCATTTACGATCTAACGAGAATCACCTAGTTTACAAAACGTAATCACTTTGATTAACTTACGTAATCACAAAGAATAGATTAACAGAATCAACTAGTTCAAAACACGTATTTTTTAAAAATAGCAAGGTGTTAATTGACAAATGTAATCACTCGGTGATATTTTAAAGAATCGAGAATATTTTATTGTGAGAATCTCTTAGTAATATTTTAGTATTTTTATAACTCATTTAACGAATCATTCTTCTATAGCTCTGAATCTCTCGGTTATATTTACGAATTAAAATATTTTTGACGTAATCGAATATTTTATTGAGAATCTCTCGGTTATATTTACGAATTAAAATATTTTTGACGTAATCGAATATTTTATTGTGAGAATCTCTTAGTAATATTTTAGTATTCTTACAATTCATTTAACAGAATCATCCTTCTATAGTTCTGAGAATCTCTTAGTGATATTTAGAGAATCAATAGTTTATTGACGTAATCTCTTAGTAATTTTTAGTATTCTTACAATTCATTTAACTAATCATTCTTCTATAGTTCTGAGAATCTCGTGATGTTCTGAGAATCTGAATGTTTTATTGACGTAATCTCTCAAGAATGTTTTAGTAATCCTTAGCCGATTCGATCCGTCTTGAGTCAAACCCTAGAACCTTGTAATTTTTAGTATTCTTACAATTCATTTAACGAATCATTCTTCTATAGTTACGAATCTCTTAGTGATATTTAGAGAATCAATAGTTTATTGACGTAATCTCTTAGTAATATTTTAGTATTCTTACAATTCATTTAATGTAATCATCCTTCTATAGTTACGAATCTCTTAGTGATATTTAGAGAATCAATAGTTTATTGACGTAATCTCTTAGTGATATTTAGAGAATCAATAGTTTATTGACGTAATCTCTTAGTAATATTTTAGTATTTTTATAACTCATTTAACGTAATCATTCTTCTATAGTTCTGAGAATCTCTCGGTTATATTTACGAATTAAAATATTTTTGACGTAATCGTAATATTTTATTGACGTAATCTCTTAGTGATATTTAGAGAATCAATAGTTTATTGACGTAATCTCTCAAGAATATTTTAGTATTCTTACAATTCATTTAATGTAATCATCCTTCTATAGTTACGAATCTCTTAGTGATATTTAGAGAATCAATAGTTTATTGACGTAATCTCTTAGTAATTTTTAGTATTCTTACAATTCATTTAACTAATCATTCTTCTATAGTTCTGAGAATCTCTTAGTAATTTTTAGTATTCTTACAATTCATTTAACGAATCATTCTTCTATAGTTCTGAGAATCTGAATGTTTTATTGACAGAATCTCTCAGTAATGTTTTAGTAATCCTTAGCCGATTCGATCACGTCTTGAGTCAAACCCTAGAACCTTGTTATTTTTAGTCGTGAATCTCAGTAGATAATTTCCCGAAAATTTTTGAGCGACCTCTATGATTTGTAAACTAGTAGAATATGAAAAGTTTTTTGAAAAAATATGGTTTCGGTGTTTAAAGATTTGTCAGTTTTTTTCTTTTATATCTCTGTGCTTTTTACTTGTTTACCCTTATTTCAGTTTTGTAATGTCTATTTAACTATAATTCTGCCACCTTAATTTTGGATGATCTGAGCCTTTGTTTTATATCATGGATGGTTGATATTGAGTTCTTAGTTCTCACATTTATTTGGGTTCTCATTGAACCAACCCATATATATATATATATATATATATATATATATATATATATATATATATATATATATATATATATATATATATATATATATATATATATATATATATATATATATATATATATATATATATATATATATATATATATATATATATATATATATATATATATATATATAGTTGTAATGCATGAAGCAAAATGACAAGTGAAAAGAAAAGTTCTCTAGCTCTTTATAAATTTTCTAATCTCAAGGAATAGTTCGTTAGCTCTACAAAGTATTTCACAACACGTTATCAACACGATAGTACCTTTCGAACTTTATCATCCGGTTGAATGTATATTTTCTTTACTATTCTTTATATGTACATACACACATGTATTTACACAATGATCTTTATTATTCGACACCTTATTATATATTTGTTTTAATTATCATTAATAATATGTTTATTTTGATATTTTTATATAATATATGCTTGCACACAAAATTATTATGTCTTGTCTCTAACACGATTATTATATGTCAAGATATCAAATCTTACAAAGCTTGAATTTGTTGCTCTTGACATTACCAGAAATAATTACCTATCATGGATACTAGATGTTGAAATTCATCTAGATGCTATGGGTCTAGGAGACACAATAAAAGAAGAGAATCAAACATCCATACAAAATCGTGCCAAAGCAATGATTTTCCTTCGTCACCATATTTACAAAGGATTAAAAACTGAAAATCTTACAGTGAAAGATCCACTTGTTCTTTGGAAAAATTTAAAGGAAAGGTATGACCACCAGAAAAAAGTAGTACTTTCAAAAGCTCATTATGATTGGATGCATTTAAGGCTACAAGATTTTAAGGTAGTAAGTGAATATAACTCTGCACTGTTTAAGATTACCTCTCAATTAAAGTTGGGCGGAGAAAATATTACTAATGAGGACATGCTAAAGAAAACATTCTCTACTTTTCATGCCTCAAATGTGCTCCTGCAGCAGTAATATCTAGGGAAAGGTTTCAAGAAATACTCTGAATTAATTTCATGCCTTCTTATAGCTGAGCAAAACAATGAGCTATTAATGAAAAACCATGAAACTCGTCTAGTTGGCCCTGCTCCATTTCCTGAACTGAATGCAACAAAATTTAATAATAGTGGGCGTGGATGAGGTCATGGTCATGGTTGTGGACACAGCCGAGGTCAGAATTATTATCGTAACTGCAGTGGTCATAATAACAACTCTCCCAATCACAAGAACAAATCTCACCACCAGAAATGGGACAATATTGAAGAGAACAGTAAAAGTGGACAAAAATAAGTATTCAATGAGTTTAGAAAATATATGTTATCACTGCGGCATTAAAGGATATTGGTCACATACTTGTCGTACACCAAAATATTTTGTTGAGCTATATCAAGCATCCCAGAAGGAAAAAGGAAAAGATATAGAGGCAAATTTTGCCTACCAAAATGAAGATTTTGACCATGATGATCCTGTTGATATAACACATCTGGATGTAGTTAATTTCTTTGAAAACTCTGAAGTTAGAATTGGTCATTTAATTGGTGACGACAATGTCCAGAATAACTAAACTTATTCTCTAGTATTTTTATTTACTATATGATTTCTTATGAGTTTAATACGAAACTTTAAATATACTAATATTCTATGTGCATTGACAATATTTTTTACAATATATTTTACCTTCATTTAATGAAGAAAAATACGGATATTCTTGAGTCTTCAATTGGATTCAATATCAATTATGAAGATATGTGTCTCGCAGATGGTGCAACATCGCACACCATACTTAAAGATAAGAAATATTTTTCTTATTTGATAATGAGAGAGGCGGATGTTAATACAATATCTAGAGGTACAAAACCAATTGAAGGCTCTGGAAGAGCTACTTTACTATTCCCTGAAAGAACAAAGTTTATTATAGGTACTACATTATTCTCTAGCAAGTATCAAAGAAATTTATTAAGCTTTAAAGATATTCTCAATTATTTTTTGTATCATTAAAAACTACCCATATTTTCTTCTAGCTTGTACTATACAAATATCAGTATAGTCGAACTATATGCTATAGTGAACCTGAAGTTCACTGATCCAAATACTTTTATTATTTGGCATGACTGGTTGGGGCATCCCGGATTAATAATGATGCAAAAAATAATTGAGAATTCACATAGGCATACATTGAAGAACTAGAACATTTTTCAATCTAATGAATTCTCATGTGCTGCTTGTTCTCAAGGTAACTTAATTACTAGACCATTACCAACTAAAGTTAGGATTGAATCTCCCGCATTTTGGAACGTATTCAAGGTGATATATGTGGACCTATTCATCCACCATGTGGATCATTTCGATATTTTATGGTGCTTATAGATGCATCTACAAGATAGTCACATGTATGTTTATTATCTCGCAACCTGACGTTTGCGAGATTGCTTGCTCAAATAATTTGATTAAGAGCACAATTTCTAGAATATGCAATTAAGACAATTCATCTTGATAATGCTGGAGAATCTATCATTATTGATAGATCCTCTATAGTTTTAATTGTGTCGATACTTCTAAGAGTGCCCCCCAAAACTCCAATTGCTGGCTATGCCATTGTGTAACATATCACTCTTTTGATGTTAGTTTACTGTTCCTCTATTTCGTCTCTCAAGAACAATTGGTATAACACTCAAACTGAAGTATGTAAATAGTCTTATGCTAGTTTACTGTAAAATATTTTGTTTGTCAGCTAGAAACAATACCATGTCCTTTGAAAATGGATAACATGTGTATATGATCAAAAGATAGTATGTTAGGGAGAAATCGCCTTAAATAAAGGCTAGGAACCATGTTTCACCCAAAACCTATAGCTATTAGGTATTGGCCCCAACTACTATTTTTAATAAATCACTCTTTCTTGTCTTATTAAATGTGAGACTATACACACATATTAATAACCTCACATCTCGCTATTGATTCATGAGTATAGTTCAATCTCTCAATCTTCTCACTAACTTGGTCTGACTATCTAGAGTTGATGAGCCTTAAGTAGAGGTTAGGAACCAATTTTAATCTAAAAACTATAGTTATTAAGTATTAACCCCAACTACTATTTAAATACATCATTTTTTTCTTATCATATCCAATGTGAGACTATACTCACATATTAATAACCTCACCAGGAGTACAAGCATAGATAGCACTCTTGATCGCACCTATATTAGATTTGAAGTGATTTGCAGTCAAGAATCAATTTATAAGCATGAATATGTCATGCATATATAAACACTAAGATAAAAACAATAAGAAGCATAAGTTAAAGTACCTGTGTAATGCACTGCAGTGCTTTCTATTAAGCGTTTTATCAATTAGTGATCTTGTTTGGAATATAATGATAGAATATTTCAAGTCAAAACGAGGGGTTTTCTAGGAAAAATTAAAGGTGTTAGGGGTCGTTTGACATTCTTTGGAGTTTTAGGGGGTTGTCAGAAAAGGTTTAGAGGTAAAGTGGGAAAAAGAAATTTCAAGAGGGTTTTGCGGGAAACGCCCCAAAGTTTTCGAAGGTTCTGTGAAATTTATTATTGGGGTCTCTTTGGGTGATTTCCCTAAAACCTTAAAAAGAGGAAATCTGACAATGAAACCCTAGGTTTATAAGTGATTCTCTACCAAAAAATTCGGGAATGGATTTTCTAAAATAAAGGTCAAATCAACCAAGGGGAGGGTGCCATACCACCCTCCCTCTTGGTTTTAATGTGGTAACTAAACAAAGGAAAGCAAAACAATATAAAAAATTTGTTTCCTATAATGCAATTTCTTATTTTTTTTAGCCAACCAAATAGGCCCTTAATTGAAACTAGTATTTTGAGATAGAAATCATGGATACAACGTCTTAGGTAAATGAGCTAATTAAGTAACGTTGTAATAAATATAATATCCACATCCATCCATAACTGCTGTCTTCATCCCTCAACACTACTAAAAGAAAGAAGCGGTTTTTATCTTTTAACCCAAAGTTCTACTATCACTTATTTAAAAACCCACCCACTTTCATACATACCCATACAGTAGAAGTATACAATGTGATTTATTTATATACCCAATTGATAATATACTCTCAAACTTTATTTATATACCCACCCACTTCCATACGTACCAAATTAATGTCTTTTTTTTTTTGGGAGATATTATATAAAATTTGAGGATATACTATAGATTGGATTTTAAAATAAATTATATGAGATACTTTTAATATATGTGTGTTTATGAAAGTGAATGTGTTTTTAATAAGTGAGGGTAAAACTTTAGATTAAAAGATAAAAATCCCTATTTAATCAGCTTTGTGAAGGATGAAATAAAAAGTTACTGACACCAGTTATTAGATGGCAGCCTCTAGGTGCTAGAAAGATGACAGCTCCTCCTCACTCCCGTCTTGCAATGATAATTGTTGTTGGCAGCAAAGACTAGTAAAGTACAAATTGCACACTACAATGAGATCTCCATCGGATTTGGTTGTGATGGTCCCAACAGAGGACCACATGGGGAGCACCTGTCCTTGCCACGCATGACTTTCAACACAACAACAATCTTCGCACGGTTTTCCTTTGGCTTTGGTTCATTTCCCAGGGACCCAAAAGAAAAGAAAAGAAAAGAAAAGGAAAAAAAAAAAAAAGTGTGTGTGTGCGCGTGTGTGTGTGTGTGGGGGGTAGAATTCATCTGACTAGGTTTCCAAGTGAATTTCTTATAAAAATCTTAAAAATGAGTTTTCTGGAAATAGAGTTAAATCAATCAATAACGTGGTTTCTTAGTTTTTCGGCCAACCAAACAAACCCTTAATTGCACTTAAATAGCTTATATTTTCCCCTACTTTGCTCTTATGTACTCTTACATGATTTTTGGTAGCACTTATGTACCCGCACACGTGAGAATTTAGCCTGAAAACTTTCATGCTTACATTCTAATTTTAAAACTTTTTAACCCTTAAGGTGTTGTTTGGCAATGGGTAAAGTGAGAGGTTAATAAGACTTAACCCTTTTTTGACCCGCCAAACACAAAAAATTTATATAATGATTAAAGTGAGTTAACCCTCTATAATTTGCCAAACGAAAAAAATACATAAGGGTTAAGCTAATCCCTCTAGAGGGATTAAAATGAGTTAACCCCTCAAAATAAGGAGTTTACTAACACTCATATTTAGAAGGATTAAGAGTTAACCCTCTATTTATAAAGAAAATAGTCAAAATCCTCGTTATTCCCAAACACTAAAACTAATCACAAGGGTTAAAATAAAACTTAATTAACGGGTTAATAATTTAGTCATTCGGCTTATCGAATGAGCTAACTACGTTAATCCTTTTTCTTAATCCCTCTTCCTTAACCCTTTGCCAAACATGGCCTAATTGTGTTAAATTTACTGTTAAAACCACTATAATTCTATTTTAAGTCTACCCGAATTCCGTTGTGATAGTGGATTTTGATAGGTTTAACAATATATGTAAATATTAAGAGTTAAATGTTCTAAAATAAGGATGTGAATGTTGCAGGAGAATTTTTGGAAAGAATTCTCATATTTGCATAACTGAGGGTATTAAACCACAAGTTTTAAAAACTTTAGGCCCAGTTTGGCAAGGGGTTAAGTGAGGCGTTAAGAAGAATTAATCCCTCCTTAGCCTGCCAAACATAAAACATTTACACTGGGTGTAGGTTGAGTTAGCCCCTCATAATTTGCCAAACATAAAAAATAGTAGAAAAGTTTACAAATCCCTCTAGAAGGGTTAAAATGAGTTAACCCCTTAAAACAAGGGGTTTACAAATTTAGCTATTTAGAAGGGTTAAGAGATAACGCCTCTATTTATAAAGAAAATGGTCATAGTCATTTTTATTCCCAAACACAAAAGATGACCACAAAGATTAAAATAAAATAATCTAACAGATTATAATATTTAACCCTTCGGCTTAATAAAAGGGCTAACTATGTTAATCCTTCTCCTTAATCCTTCATCCTTAACCCTTTGCTAAACATGGTCTTAGGATATTTAAGTGCTGGCAAAAACAACTGAGGGTATATAAATGCAAAGTAGGAAACTATAGGGTATTTAAGTTCTATTAACCATTTTCTTTTACATAACTTCTAAATCTATTTTGTTTCTGATTTACACCTAAGTCTGTCATTTAGTGCTCCATTTCTCCACATTGAGTTCCTATATGCTCTCATTTAGCTTTGTTTAAAATTTATAGGAAATATTAGCAAGTTTCTAGATTTGGAGTATAAATATGCAAATAGAGAAATAGAAAAGATATGGAGGGCATTTAAGCAAAATAGCCTTAATTTTTAAGAGAGAAAAAAGGGATGCATTTGTCAATTTATCTTTTCGGTTTTAGCTTTGTTAATTGAGATAGCTATTTAAGTTAGTGTCAAAGAATGTAGGGGAAATTTAACAAATAGTCAAATTTGGAAATAGGGTCTGCAAATAAGATAAATACGAAGGACATATAGGTAAAAAAGACCTTTATATCTCTCAGTGGCTTCTGGAGTCAAATGCTTCCAGGCTTAGTATGTTTGATTCTGGTGGAATCAATAATTCATCCTTTTTACAGAGAAGACTAACCTTTCTAGGAATCAAAGGCAAGGAAAAGTTGGGAGGCCACAAACCACTTCATGCTTTAGCTTTTGGCATTTTTATCAGAAGATTTACATTCATCCCTAGAGAGCAAAAGATCAATCATAAAGTCCGGGTATCTTCAGTCTCCAACCCCCCCTCTTTCATGTAAATAAGTTTTTGGTAATAAAGCAAAACTCCCTACTTGCGAAAGCTCCATATCATGCATGCCCGACTACCCATTTGATGCTGAGCGTTTCAATCAAGTCGTCGAGGATACTTCCTTTAGGCGCTTGGTGCGTTACTCTTGTTCTGAGAAATTTTGGTACTCAAATTCAATAATGTTGAGTTCATGCTTGCAAATATCAATCACACCAAATGTCATGGGTAGTTCATAACATGCGTGACTAGTGATGAACACACCTTTACATGAATGCGGCAATCTATGTAGGGCATATGCTAAATGCCACACTTGGTGTTCGCTTACTACCGCAGTTAATTGCACTAGACAGTCGAGATCTCCACAAACGAAGAAGAACAACATGAAAAATAACTACATATTCCTTATAGGATCCTATTAATCTCGTCACTGTCATCCCTATAGCTTGTGAACAAAAGAAATCGCATGCCTTCTTAGGTTCAAACTGCTTAATCCAAATCCGTCAGCATCTAGGAGAGCCGTAGAATAAAATTAAGCGCATAAAAGAGGTCAAAGTGGGCTTGCTCACCCATTCATACGATGGGGTCAGGTTTAAAACTAACAAAAGAACAAAAAGGATATGACCCATCATAGATGTTAAATTCACCTGCCCAAACCAAAAAGACAGCTTATGCTTCAGGGATAACAGCAAAAAGGAGGCCAGTGTCACTATCATTATGTATTGATGATAACAACAGGATCAGGGAACCAAGTCTTACTAATCAAATCCAACTAAAGGGACAAGATTAGAAAACATAATAGAAAAAAGGAAAGATACTCTTATTGTAGAAAATTTGAGGCTCTAAATTTGGACGAAGTACTGGACGTCATTCTCGCGATAGCTAACCATAATCAGTTTTATTGAATCAAGAAAAAAAAAACTTATCTCTACTGCAAGGTGTATGATATGCAGATGTCTAGCAAACATGAGAGCTACAGATTAAAGGATAAAGAAAGATTAGTAGAATAATATTTAGTTCAATGAATTTAGACAGTCAAGTTACTTGAAGGTCCAGTGTTCAAGAATTTTAACTTGGAGTAAATAAGAAGTTTGTACAATAGAAGAAATTTTCAAAATAAACCCAACAACATATTTAATCCCAAAAATCGACCCGCTTTTGTTTTATTTACCAAAATCGACCAACTTTCTCGTCACGTCAGCCTCGTGGCTAGAAAGTGGGTCATTTAAAAAAAAAATTGCCTTCCTAATTAGTCGGGGTTGCCAACCCCGACTAACCCCGACTAATTAGGAACTCCCCACACCCCCTTTTCATGTTCCCCACACCATTTTCATGTTATAATCCCTCCTAATTAGGCGACTAATTAGTCGGGGTTGGCAACCCCGACTAATTAGGAAGGCAATTTTTTTAAATGACCCACTTTCTCGCCACGAGCCTGACGTGGCGAGAAAGTGGGTCGATTTTGGTAAAAAAAAACTTGGGAAAGGGTCGAAATTTGGGATTAAAATTGTGAATGGGTTTATTTCAAAAATTTCTTCTTGTACAATATGCTCTAAACTTCCTGTGATATCATTTATATTAATATGAAAGGGGTAGAAGATAAAAGTAAAATTGGAAAACATAAGCATTGCAAGTTTCAAAATATACTAAAACAGCACTGGAAGCAAAATATTGGTAAAAAAGGCAGCTCTACATACAAAGTGCAGTTTAATATCCTGCTTCTGGTCTTGAATAATCAAGAAATATTTCTTTATACCTGGTAAAATGTGTCAGTGCTCAAGGAAAAAATAGTGCCATTCGTAATTGTAATGAGTTTGCTATATTCAAATCAGCCACATATTACTAGAAATATTCAGCAAAGGAAGACTTTGAGCACACTTTCTTCAGAGGTTTCAACGTTCAATATAGAAGTAGTTTCACAAATATAATAACCTAACCTAGATCACAGCCATTCCTATTGATGCAAAACATACCCATGAACTCATTTTTGTTACTGCTCAAATTAACATAAAAGTTACAATAAGTATGGGGATATCACTGATATAAACTCTGTAACATAATGGCCAAGATCGGAAAAGAGGAGAGTAAATTAGTAGTCTATTTAGAGGTATTGCACTATCATTTGTATGCATGTTTATGTATAGATGCCATGGTAGGAAGCGAAATAACTGGTTCTCTGTTCATTTACGTGGTTTTAATTGAATTTGGATTAGATAGAGGTCTGTCAAAGGGGACCTACCTTATTCATTCATCAATCCATTCATTCCTGAAAAAAATGAAAGAAAATAAAAGGAAAAAGATATCTAAAACTCAGAACTAGAATACTTCTTTGAAAAGTTTGAAAAGAAAAGGAAAATAACACAATCAAGCACATCAAAAGAACACAGTTCTCAGGTTTGGAGACATTTTCAGTGGTAACAGCTAGGGCAGGTAAAAAGTGATTAGCAATAAGACCAACAGAAAGAAACAATAGGCAAGACATATCACTGGACTGCATAGGTGGCACTATCTTTATTTCAAGAACAGTCAAGATCATGCGTGGCATGAGACACCCAGAGCTGAATGCTACATGTAAGTGGTGAACAGACTTTATCAATGATATTCAAGAAAGGCAGCAGCGTGATGATCGAAGTGAAAACCAAGCATGCAATTAATAGAAAAGGTGTTACAAGACCAGCGTAAATGCAACCTGAATTAAACTGAAGAATCAGTGAGAAGTGAGTTGTTGCCAACTCAAGCAGACCTGGTATCCACTATACCATCAAGTTCTTATTCCACAAGCAAAAAAAAGCATCACTCACCTATGACTAGAATCACCTGCATCAAGAAAATGTAGGATCTAAAAATGTTGTGGATTAAAAAAGGCAGATATTCTTAGCACTCGTAGAATGGGTTAAAAACCGTAATTAGAAGCAAATAGAAACTTCTAAAAGCAAATGTTACAATCTCTTCTGCCAAAATGACAATACAAGGCATTTCGTGCAATTATTGTCAAGTGGAAAGAGCACAATGGTAGTGCTTCTACTAATGTGAATGTGCATGATTTTACTTTTAGAACAAGCAAGGACCTCGCTTGGTCCACAGGATCCAAAAGGGCTACTTTCATTTGAATGCAGTCAGCACTGGAAGCGTAACTTCAGGTTGAGGAAGCTCAAAGAATGGAAATGAGCTAATTCTTATGATTGGTTGTTTTCCCCCAACAAACCCTCCTATGTAGTGGTCCTGGAACAATACCAAACAATTAATTGCATCCAGAAGGGTAAAAGCCATTGTATCTCGAGGCCAGCTGGTGAGCTGGTTATATAAGTTGAAACAATCCAAATTCCGTCAGATTATGACAGGATTCAAACTGAAAAAAAAACATGGAAAAACAATGGAGTTTTAGGAACTAACTAGTCGTTCCTTGATGTTATTTCTTCTGGTTTTCTCTTCCTACTCAACATTGAGGTAGAAAAATAGTTCTAAAATATGTGCCCAAGAGAATATCCCTAAAAACTGAAACATGCATTGGGAAAAATCATCCTGTTCCCAATTCGGTCAGACATCTCATCCTGCATTTTGCAAATAAACATCGAACAGACTCTCTAAACAAGTTAGAACCACAAAGCCTAGAGCTTAAACTGATAACATCAGAACCCTTCTATGAAGGGATATCAAATGTTTAAGCCTTTCAAATCTTATAGCACATGATAAATCCACTTAAATGGTAAAATAAATTGCAACCAAGTTTGTGCATGGCAAAGAGAGACCCGGGTGGCAAACAGGACAGATTGGGTCATTTTAGGTCAGTTTTGACCTGACCCATATCAGCTTGACCAGAACCTGAACCATTGCCACCCTTAAGATGTCTTGACCGGTTTAAAGAATAAGGATACTGAACTCATATTTAATGGGTTATCAATATCTGGCTCAAATAACTTGTTTAATATGGGACATATGCCCGACCTGTTTGCCACCCCAAGGATATCCTTACAAGTTTAATAAATGGGTCATGATCTCAAACCCATTCTGGCTCTAATTTAAATCAGTTACCTGCATTTGACAAAAATAGCCTTTTGAATAGCGATTCTTCAGGTGAGCTAGAAGGTTGTAATTTGAGTTTTAAATTTAATGAAAACTATTGATGCTTGTGGTAAGATTCAACCCACAGACAATATGTAGAGCCTTATAAACTACACAATTTAACTAACTCGCAACAGGACATATTGAATAGTAGGTCATCTCGGGTAAACTGTGCAAAAGGTTAAGACTCAGATCCAACCGGTTTGATAAACAGATCATCTCCGTTGTCTCAGACTCCCAATTATACGTGAATAACGCCCGTTAAACTCGGATCAGATTTGATCGAGTAAATGAGTCAGGTTGAAACCGTGACCCCACAGATAGCTCATGGCATGTGCTAACTACAGCTTTGCTAACGTCTTTCTGTGTAGGTAAATTTCACGGAACTACCATAAACTTTAGAGTTTTGGTTGGAAACTACACTAAATTATTATTATTGGAGGAAATATGATAAAATTTTTTCAGTAAACTATCGTGCCCAACTAGCATTAGCTAAAGGCATAATTACATGATCTTTGTCGGATGATTTAGCCCTCATTTAGTTTGTATCCCTCATTTTTACCCCCCCCCCCCCTCTCACTCTGGGATAGGGATATTTTACTCTTTATAATTGTGTTTTTAAATTTCACTAGGGGGGTGTTCTGCTGATTTCAAAGTTTTTGGTTGTTTTCTCCAATAAAAATATTTTAGGATAATTGCATGAAATTTACCCTTCTATTTATCTATATAGGAATTGATTACTTAGTTCGACCATTCAAATGTCCAACAACTGAAAGTGATCTCACGTGATAATTGTCAAAACTCAAAAAAGTCCTCATGTAAAATGACAGCCAAACATAAATTTCAAACATGAAACAGTACAAAAATGTGTGATAGTAACCAAGGCTAAATATTCAAATCTTAACTACAAGAAGAATAAAAGATAACCGGCTTCAAAGAATGGTGACAATCATTTTCCACTTACATGTATACTTTCATTTTACCATAGGACAGTTTCTTTGAAACATTGATTTATTACATATAATTGTCTGCTTCATACTATAGAACTGTCCTTTACCACATCTAATAGATATTAGCAGTAGGATATGCAAGTAGTACCACCCTAATGACTAGATCACCGACTTCACACAGTCAGCGGCAAATCATCTTCTTGTAGTACTCTCACATAAACCCTTGAACGAGAGTTGATCTGTAGGTTGTCCAGTCACAAAGTGGAAAATTCATTTCGTTATAAATTAATTGTGAATGGTAGGAGTCAGAAAATTAGTAGAGAACAGTTCAAGAGGCATAGAAGTTCAGGTACTTCTTGCTTCAGTTTAGTTATAGCCTTATAGGAGATTATTAACAAATTATATCACCAAAACTTTTCATCGTTGTTGGAACTTATCAAAAAGTTAGCTAGTTGTAACTTAATAAAAGAAGCATATTCAAGAGAATGAAAAGATAAATAAAGCTTCCTGTTACATATTTCTGCCAAGTCCAAATTGGATTTATATGGTTTATCAAGACAATTTATATCCTTATTTGGAAATTTTCCACCTTTAAAATCCAGAAATTCCTCTTAAAAGTAGGATCTTCAATAAGAGAAATACAACTGGGCATCTATATCTTATGCAATTAATGTGAAAAATACTGCATTAGTCACATCTAAAACATTTGTTAATATTCTTACTATTTACCTTTTATGTTTCTAAAATCAACAATTGTTTTGACTGAGAACAGCTACTTAATCTTACCAATAAGTCGCAAAAGCAGAGGCACAAGGAAGAAAAAGTTTGTAACAACTATTATTTGCTATTAACCCGTTGCTTCTAAGTTCTAAATTAATCTAAACCAAAGAAAGAGTTTTCCTTTTGTTCTATTCCTCTTGTAAAATGTACTATGAAAAACTCTAAAATCCTCTTTCCTCTAAATTTTCTTTTATGATAAAATCAACCTTCTGCTTTCCCCAAAAATTCCTCCATGAAGAAGAATCTTTTCCTTGAGATTTTTCGTCCAAGAATCCATGCACTTTCAGAGATACCAAAAAGAAGAGATTTATAGCACTAGGAGCAGACGTTCCTAGGCTAGTCAGTGACCTATGTTTAAAGCGGTGTAGCATGTCTACCTATTCAGGACGGTTACTATTATAACAAATTATTCTCTTCTAATATTACAGGAAATCTATACAGTTCCTGGATGTTATTCAATCTGTAAAGTTTGATGATTGATCTTTCCTCTGGTTCATTTAACTATAGCAACGTTTTGGTCATAAAAAGATCTTAAAAGCAAAAAATTAGTCTAGGCTTTCCCATCAAGCTATTTAAACAAGCAATTCGTGAGAATGTATTCACAGCTTTTTGTTTCTAAATTTCTTCTAAAAAGATTTAGTCAAGAAACCATCTCTGTGAATTCATTGACTACAACATTCACGAGAGATTCGAATGTTTTTACTTTTTCAGTGCAAAAGGAAATGCTACCAAGCGATGGATTATCACGAGGTATAAATAAATAAAACACTCACTACTCTAGATGACTACATTTTCCAAAATTAAAATCAAATAACTTTCCTCCTTACTGGACTTATCTTAGTGCAAGAGCCAATAAGCATCCAGGCTCATGTATGATAACATTTGAGAGCTACTGAAGGGTTAAGATCTGGATTTGTTTTGTCCTTCACCACCATTTTTGAAAATTAAATGTAGTTTCCAATATTTATCCAGCTTGATCCCTATTAGTTTTCCTTCACATCTTCAACTCCGAAATCAATCTTCTTTTTGTTTTCTCTTAATCATTCCAATGCATCAACATGGCTTTACATGTTCCATGAATGTTATTGAGAGTGATCCACAATCACACTTAGTTTATATAACCACTCTCAATAACATTCATGGCACATATAAAGCCTCCATTTTGATTCCTTAAAAAGGAATCATTCCATCATAACACCATTGAACAGGTGACATGGGAGGCTAATAACGAGAGACCAAGGATTTCCAGGTCAATCAACATATTTGACACATTGTTAAATCATTCGTCCATTATGACTGAAACCTAGATTGTCATAAGCTTTAATATGCTCCAATTAGCGCATAAATTAGGTTAATTCTCAATTGATTCATATTAAACAGGTTTTATTTCATAATATATCTATGATTGGAGGTAATAACAAAAAGTTTTTGCCAATAAATTCAGAGTTAAGCATCAGTACATGTTCTATAAGATTTTCGGGGAACTCAGTGAAGAGGCATGTCGATGCTATAGATGACTGATAACAGCTTATGATTACTCAAGAATTAGGAT
Organism: Asparagus setaceus; assembly: GCA_012295165.1. Taxonomy (NCBI): domain Eukaryota; kingdom Viridiplantae; phylum Streptophyta; class Magnoliopsida; order Asparagales; family Asparagaceae; genus Asparagus; species Asparagus setaceus. The sequence continues at coordinate 42,560,920 of CM022705.1, read as the reverse complement.
AGATACCATTTCCCCTTTCCGTTTTGTTTTTATGTCCAGTGATTTGCTTAAATATTTAGATTATTTTAGCTAGGTCAAGGAATCAGGTGAGTTTATACTCTCAAGGCACCTGGGGAATTGGAACTTTGAAGTTAATGAAGGCCAGTATTCCATGTACCTCTCTGTGTTGACCTCATCACCTATCAATCGTTCTCATGCAGTAAATTATAATTGTTGACCGAGGATCGCATTCATTGTTACCAATGGAAACATCATATTGCCAAGAAAGAAAATAACAAGACTCCTAAGAAATATTTTTTTATCAGATGTTTTAAGATCTCAAACACTTGTACTTTGTAGCAACAAATCACAAAAGGCCACATAAATTAGTTTGCCTTCTTTGTAGTTTTAGATGCAGGTCTACTAAGTTTAAATAGATGTGGAAAACATATATAAAGCAAAGTTAAGTTGATGGGAAAAAAAAAACTATGTAAGAGCTCTTTCAAGGATTAATTATTTCTCCTATCTCCTATTTCATTCTCTTTGTTTCCTTCTAATTTTTCCAATATTTAATCTTGAAAATCAGTCTTTTCATCAATTTATACATAACAAAGTTCCTCTTTGCTAGTTGAATTTTTTTTTTTTTTTGTCTTATGCACACAAACCAATTTAGCCTTTACTCTCTTTACCTAGTATTTTTTTAAATACATCAACCTTGCATTACAAACCATCCTAAAGCACTCCACACGGCAATGTAAGCACTAACTTCCCTTTCCAACACTAGACCTTGAATTTTGGCTCCCTGGCAACAGGATTTAAACCCGTTTCCTCGCAGCAGTAATTTCATCCTTTGGAAATACCCAAATATGTACGCGCTATAACATAGCTGACATTTGACCAAGATAAAGTCTAAGGTTTCTTTACTGAGTTGCAACATAGACAATGTGGATAGAAACAGTTGGACTTGACATTTGATTTACACAAAGCCGGTTAAAGTTATTGAAATGAGCAATCTTCAAAGCTGATTATCGGTTATATATTTCTGATTAATCTTCATGTTTACCTAGTCACATTGCATCATATTTATCTATTACCTGGACGTTTTATTTGCAATGATAATCAGATACATTTATTTCTCTGTTTCAGTAGTTCAAAGTGCGGGGCAATCATATGAAACATTTAAACTCATATCACAATTCAAATAATCCAAAGAATTAAAATAAGTAGTATGTTTACGACTACCAAACATCTGCAAAGATCAAAAGCTTAAAATGTATCTGATTGTAAAAATTATTTTTTTTAAAAAAACTTTATAACTTGATATAGATGGAAACGAAAACAAAATGTACCTCATCAGAAATAAATGGCCATCTGGATGTTCTTCTCAACGAACCCGCACTTCTCATAAAACCCCCTACGGTCCGGCTCGCAATCAAGAATCACCTTATAACATCCGACCCCCTTAGCGTGCTCCGAGAGGTATCTTATCATCTTCTGCCCTAATTTCTTCCCTCTTACTTCCTTATCGACGACGACGTCCTCAATGTGGCCGACCTTGCTGCCACCGCGGAGGAATTTCTTCTCGATGAAGACGGAGCCGGTGGCGACGATCCGGTTGGAGATCGGGTCCTCGATGACGCAGATCACGTGATCGTCGCCGAGAGAGGCGATCTCGTTGAATCGGAGATCGAATTGGGCGTCGGAGATCTGGGGGCAGGAGCTGAGCTGGGAGAGGAGATCGATGAATCCTTTGGATTTGTCGGCGAGTTCGAGTCTTCGGATTGGGAATTGAGATTCTTGTTCTTGATTTGGTTCTTGATTTGGTTGGGGATTGGTCGCCATTGGCTCCGGCGTCCGATGAGTTTAATCTGAAGGCGGTAATGAACCTGAAGGCAATATGTAGTCTGTTTAGGCTCTAATTTGAATGAAAAGGCCCAAGCCAGATGGAGGTTTTAATCTATGGCCCATTCCTTGAATAATAAGGGAGGGGTCAAAAAAAAAAAAGTTCTGCATCGGTATTACGGTAAATTTTGTATTACTTTTTCAGCGCTTTATATAGGGTTTTTAGATGAAAACCACATTTACTTTTAGTCAAGTTGATAAATATCATCTTATGTTTTTATTTTTCATAAAAACTACCTTTAATGTTTCACATGTCACACCAAAACTCAATTTCATCCTATAAATACCTGAAGTTCCCAATATACCCTCCAAGTGAACACGTGTAAAGCACGTGACCCTCATTTAACTTACCCAATCTAACCATTATTAACCGTGCAACTCACATAACCCCCCTTAACTCAACCTCCTACCATGGTTCCCCCACCCCTATTATTTATTAGGGGTTTTATTTCTAGGCCCAAAAGTTTACCACGATTTATCAAAACCTAATAACTTTTATTTGTATCCTTGAACCCAAATAATTTTTTGTATTTGCCTCTAAACCCAAATTGTATAATTTACAGATAGAGTATGGCTAAATTATCAAATTGGCCTAAAAATTGACACACGGTTTCTAATAAGGCCTAAAAATTGACGCCGACGACAATAAGGCCTATAAAGTGACTCACTTAGCAGATAAGGCCTACTCCAGGAATCTTAGTTTGACCATGAAAAGTATAAAACTTTATAACTTGATATAGATGGAAACGAAAACAAAATGTACCTCATCAGAAATAAATGGCCATCTGGATGTTCTTCTCAACGAACCCGCACTTCTCATAAAACCCCCTACGGTCCGGCTCGCAATCAAGAATCACCTTATAACATCCGACCCCCTTAGCGTGCTCCGAGAGGTATCTTATCATCTTCTGCCCTAATTTCTTCCCTCTTACTTCCTTATCGACGACGACGTCCTCAATGTGGCCGACCTTGCTGCCACCGCGGAGGAATTTCTTCTCGATGAAGACGGAGCCGGTGGCGACGATCCGGTTGGAGATCGGGTCCTCGATGACGCAGATCACGTGATCGTCGCCGAGAGAGGCGATCTCGTTGAATCGGAGATCGAATTGGGCGTCGGAGATCTGGGGGCAGGAGCTGAGCTGGGAGAGGAGATCGATGAATCCTTTGGATTTGTCGGCGAGTTCGAGTCTTCGGATTGGGAATTGAGATTCTTGTTCTTGATTTGGTTCTTGATTTGGTTAGGATTGGTCGCCATTGGCTCCGGCGTCCGATGAGTTTAATCTGAAGGCGGTAATGAACCTGAAGGCAATATGTAGTCTGTTTAGGCTCTAATTTGAATGAAAAGGCCCAAGCCAGATGGAGGTTTTAATCTATGGCCCATTCCTTGAATAATAAGGGAGGGGTCAAAAAAAAAAAAGTTCTGCATCGGTATTACGGTAAATTTTGTATTACTTTTTCAGCGCTTTATATAGGGTTTTTAGATGAAAACCACATTTACTTTTAGTCAAGTTGATAAATATCATCTTATGTTTTTATTTTTCATAAAAACTACCTTTAATGTTTCACATGTCACACCAAAACTCAATTTCATCCTATAAATACCTGAAGTTCCCAATATACCCTCCAAGTGAACACGTGTAAAGCACGTGACCCTCATTTAACTTACCCAATCTAACCATTATTAACCGTGCAACTCACATAACCCCCCTTAACTCAACCTCCTACCATGGTTCCCCCACCCCTATTATTTATTAGGGGTTTTTATTTCTAGGCCCAAAAGTTTACCCTGATTTATCAAAAAACCGAATAACTTTTATTTGTATCCTTGAACCCAAATAATTTTTTGTATTTGCCTCTAAACCCAAATTGTATAATTTACAGATAGAGTATGGCTAAATTATCAAATTGGCCTAAAAATTGACACACGGTTTCTAATAAGGCCTAAAATTTGATTTCCACAATAAGGCCTATAAAGTGACTCACTTAGCAGATAAGGCTTACTCGAGGAATCTTAGTTTGACCGCGAAAAGTATAAAATTTTTATATTTTAGTCCTCTAAAGTTTAAATCCTCTTTCTCTCTCCCTCCCCTTCCCTCCATCTCTCTCTCTCTCTCTCTCTCTCTCTCTCTCTCTCTCTCTCTCTCCCTCCCCATTGTCTCCTTCTCAAAACACACACACTCTCTCTCTCCCTCCCTCCCTCCTCCATCTCTCTCTCTCTCTCCCTCCCCCATTGTCTCCTTCTCAAAACACACACACTCTCTCTCTCTTTCTCTCTCTTCCCTCATCCCCTCCTCCATCTCTCTTTTTCTCCCTCCATCTCCCCCTCTCTCTCTCCCTCCCCCCCCACCACCACCAATTGTCTCCATCCCCTCCTCCAAAACAATGGGGGAGGGAGGGGGAGAGAGAGGGAGAGAAAGAGAGATGGAGGAGGGGATGGGGGGAGAGAGAGAGTCTTCGGAAGGAGACAATGGGGAGAGAAAGAGAGATGGAGGAGGGGATGGGGAGAGAGAGAGAGAGAGAGAGAGAGAGAGAGAGAGAGTGTGTGTGTGTGTGTGTTTTGGGAAGGAAACAATGGGGGAGAGAGAGAGAGAGAGAGAGAGGGGGGGGGAGAGAGAGAGAGAGAGAGAGAGAGAGAGATGGAGGAGGGAGGGGAGAGAGAGAGTATTTAAACTTTAGAGGACTAAAATGTAAAAATTTTATACTTTTCTCAGTCAAACTAAGATTCCGGTCGCCGGAGTAGGCCTTATCGGTTAAGTGAATCACTTTATAGGCCTTATTATCGCCGGCGTTAATTTTTAGGTCTTATTCGAAACCGTGTGTCAAATTTTAGGCCAATTTGGTAATTTAGCCGATAGAGTATATTGAATTTATACATTAATATGGTTAAAACCCCAAAATAGCCCTGTCCCTTTAATCCCAATCTGTTTTTATCTCTCCTCTTCTTCCCGTCTCCTCTCGAGCCCTAATGTATGTATATCCATTCCACTTCATGAAAATTATTTTAATTTTCTCAACCGCCTAATCGAGAAAACCGCCGTCTCGTCCGCCGATCCTCCTCCGCCCTAATTGAGAAAAACCCTCTTGTCCGCCGCTCCTCTTTTTCACTGTCTCCTCTCCGAGCCCTAATCGAGAAAACCGCCGTCTCGTCCGCCGCTCCTCCTCCGTCCGCCGTTCCTCCGCGGCCCTAATCGAGAAAAATAGTCTCGTCCACCGCCTCCTCTTCTTCCCCGTCTCCTCTCTGAGCCCTAATGTATGTATATCCATTCCACTTCATGAAAATTATTTTTAATTTTCTCAACCGCCCTAATCGAGAAAATCTAATATTTTCATTCTAAAAGTCCAGTTTTGTTCTACTTGATGTGTAGATAATAAATCATCATAAAAGAATGCAACTTTTTTATATTTTTGGTCGTTTAGATGGTGTAGCTCTCTTAATAGTTTGGACTTTGGATTGGGTTTGAAAATGCTTCATCCTGCAATTTGCGGATGAGGAATTGAGACATAATCTTAGAGGGTATTGTTTTTCGTCTAATTTTTCTCTTCACAAAAAACCACAGCTTATGAATGTATGAACTTCTTGCAACTGCCAAGAATTTAAGATGATGCTGATTGATGAAGTCACTTCAATTTTAATAAATTAATCTTATACTTGGGCTTCTTATAGATCCAAACTTCATCTGGACTGTTGGATTCAAAGAATTTGCTCACCCTGCCACAGAAACTTCCTTTTCCTTGCAGTTGCTATGTTTAGTTTTGTATTTCAAATTAGTGCGTTGGTTGCTGAAAAAGAACTCAAGCTTTGTTTGAATATTATGGTCAAGATCCTGTTGTAAAGATAGAAGCAAACTTGAAGAAGAACAAGTGCAAGTCTCCAAATGATAATACAACCATAGTCGAAATATATCCGGGGAGTTTCAGGACATTCAATTTAGGATCCGGGGAGTTTCAAGCTTTGTTGAGTTTGTGTTTTGAAGTTTGAATTGTGTGTTTGATATCTAATGCTATTGGTTTTTTTGTGGTTGTATCTGTTGGAAGGGGTGATTACCCCTAAATTACTTTGCGTAAATGAAAGTTATGGATTTACGTTGTAATTTTAAACCTTGGAGTATGTAGTCTTTATATGTTTGTATATGGTGTAGGATCTCGGCTCGTGGTTGTGGGGAGTTTCTTTGGTTGTATGTGTGCGGCTTTCCTCAGCCGCCTATGGCCCATTCTTTCATGTGATTGCTAGTTGCAGACATGTTCGCATTTGTTGTGCTCTTATTGTCTTTTGATTGATCTAATATGTTCTAAATTGTTGGAGAAACCTCTGTGCATGCATTACTATGTCTAACCTGATCAGATGTTTTCGTGGTTTGTCTATATATTAGGCATTTGATTAGTTGTTGATGTAGAGTTAGTTCTGTGACTTGATCTGCTCTCTTTGGGCTCTTATGATCTCTGAGTGATCACTGATACCTTGGTTTTTTTGGTTGAAAATTGAAATTAGAATATTTGTGTTTTTGATTGTTGTTGGCAGTGCTGTTTTATATTGACAGCTTTTGGTGTATATACATGATACAGTGGGATGAACTTGAATGTATCTGGTTCCATGAATTAACCATGAGTGAGGATGAAGTGAATTTTTGGAATGTGATAACCTGTAAGTGTAGCGTGATAACACTAGTAGAATTTTTAGCAATCTAGACGGACCAAACTAGATGAAAATTTTCCGTCTAGTTTGGTCCAAAATTAGATTTTTTTTAAAATTTTTTTAAAAATAAAATCAAACTAGACGGAAAATTTCCGTTTAGGTAGCAACCTAGACGGAAATTCGTTTAAGCCAACCCAGACAAACTGCCTAGGTTGGTGAATCACTTAAAAAATAAAACCCTAAATCGGTTCCCTCCCCCACCACCCTAAAACCTTGTAGCCCACTCCCCGCTGATCCCCGCCTGACTTGACATCAGCCACTGCCGCCATGATCCACTCCCTCCCCTCCTTGCCGCCTCCCCCTCCCCGCCCACTCCCACCCTTTTTTTCCCTCCCAGATTGCCTTTGATCGATTTGATTGATGACCCATGCCTCTGAGTCCGCCGTCGGATCTCATTGTCGCCATCGCTTTAAAGGTATATTTTTTCAAAAATTCTAATTTTACAAATTTTATTTTGTTTATTGATGAATTTAGTTTAAATACCCTAAATTATGACCTAAAATGAATAAGTAGCACTTTTGTAAACCTAATTTAAAAAATTCAGTTAATTACCCTATTTTAACAACTGTTATAATTGTAAATTTAATTGAATACTTAGTTAAATATTAACCCTAATTGAACACCCAAATTATGATAGCCGCATTTACACTAAGTTTCGTGCATACTATAATTATGTGTGATGATATAAGTTTGTGATGCTAAATTACGTGAAATAAAAAATTCCATAAAATAGAGTGATATATAACACACTATAATAAATTATAATGTGTTATATATCCAATTGAGGTGAATGAAAAGATAATGTTACCCCTAGATTCCCGTCCAATAATTACATCCAATTCTTTCTTCTTATAATATATAAGATATCGACTCATATTTGGGTAGGAGATGAAAATTTTCTACCCAAAATGATCGTTCATTATATTATAAGAAGAAAGAATTGGTACTAAAATTCGTAATTATTGAATCGTCCTTCTTGGGCGGGTTAGGAATATAGTAGTGCATACATCCAACTTTGTATACTTTGTATGTTTTCATTTCTTGAAAGTTTCGGTAGCACGTATTCGTTGTTCTCCGTGTACAATAAGCGTATGTTGTTTTGCGTTTCGGTCTATTGACAATACGCATAATAACATCCGCACAGTGTATAGGGAGAACAGCGGGTAGGTGCTGCTGAAATTTTTAAGAAATGAAAACATACAAAGTATACGAAGTTGGATGTAGGCACTACTATATTCTTAATGGGATAGAAGCCTTCCAATGACAGCCGGTAGATTGTGGTAATTAGTTTCTATATACATTTTAAATTTAATTTAAGAGAGAAAACTTTTTAATTATTAAATGATATATGTATGTAGGTAGGATGTGAGTTGTATGTATATTATTATGAAGAGTCATAAATTTATATGAAAGTAGTGAGATTAATTGTAGTTAATAATTGTATAAAATCTACAGATGAGGGTAATTCCTGACAAAACGTGGATAAATATCCCTCAACTTGAAAGATTTCATGACACGCGATATAAGGAGGGATGTGATGCATTCATGCGGTATGCCGAAATGAATCCGAAAAATTTAAGTAGCGGTGCTATGTACTGTCCCTGTTGTGGGTGTAGGAATATGAAGCTACTGAATAGAAATGATATACGGCTCCATCTAATAAAATCAGTGTTTGATGCAAAATATAAATATTGGTCATATCACGGGGAAGACTGTATTGAAGATAAGGAGCCGAATGTGCATGTTGGTACGTCCGGTGGCTTACGGTTAGACGACACAGAAACAATATTCAATGATATGGTTTCACGTCCTACCGAATATGATATCGATAATAATGTTGAAGATGGTACCGAAGATGACATTGAAGATGATATCGAAGATGATGCTGAAAAGGTCAGAGATGGCGAAGGTGCGGAAAATCTTGAAGATATGCCGCCTTCCGCAGACGTAGAGGAGATAATGAAGCTAGTAGAAGATCATGAAAAGGAGCTATATGAGGGTTGTACCGATTACTCCAGATTTTTATTTATGGTTAAACTCTACATATTAAGACACTGAGTGGAATGGCTGATAATTATTTTGAAATGATTCTTGATTTGCTTCGGACGGTAATTCCTGGAGGAGAGGCTAGCATACTCCGAGCAACTTATCAGGCTGAAAAGATTGTTTCCGCTCTGGGTCTTGATTATAATAAAATCGATGCATGTCCGAACGATTGTATGCTATACTATAAAGCCAATAAAGACCTTCAGGAGTGTCTGACATGTGGAGTTTCTCGGTGGAAACAACACAAAAACTCTTCAACAGGGAGGACACCAGAAGTAGAGGGGATGCAGAAGAAGATTCCAGCAAAGATGCTTCGTCATTTTCCATTGGTCCCTAGATTGCAACGATTGTATATGAACAAAGAGACCGCAAAGAACATGAGGTGGCACAAGGAAGATCGAGTAGATGATGGTAAATTGAGACATTTGCTGATGCTTTAGCTTGGAAGCATGTTGATAAAATTTATCCACGTTTTGCCGATGATTGTATAAATGTCAGGTTGGGCTTATCTAGCGACGGATTCAATCCGTTTGGAGTATTGAGTTCTAGCTGGTCTACTTGGCCAGTAGTATTAATGCCATATCATTTACCTCCATTGCTTTGTATGAAACAGCCGTATATGATACTCTCATTGCTGATACCTGGCAAGCACGCACCGGGGAATGATATTGACGTTTATTTGGAGCCGCTAATTGATGAACTGAAATAGTTATGGTATGAGGGTGTAATGACGTATGATGTTCATCTTAAAGAGTCGTTTAGATTACGTGCTATTTTAATGTGGATGATTAATGATTTTCCTGCTTATGCTAATCTGTCCGGTTGGTCTACGAAGGGCAAGTATGCTTGTCCTGTATGTGGTCCGGAATTTGAAGCTGTTTAATTACCACATAGCCGAAAGAGCTGCTATTGGTTTAACAGAAGGTGGTTACCCTTGAGTCATAAGTTTCGAAAAATGTCTGCTATGTTTGATGGCACAATTGAGAAGAGAATGCGTCAGCTGACTGGAGTTGAGATTGTAGAGTTGCTTGAGGGGTATCCAAAAGTAAGGTTTGGAAAAAACCGTTATTCTAAGTACGACAAACTCGGAGTAAGAGATTCCTTCAAGAGCAAAAAGTCATTGAAACGTAAGAGAGCTGTCCAGAGAGTGCAAGATGCGAATGAAGCCGAAAAATTGCCTAGAGGATGGACTAAATTTAGTATCTTCTTTCAGCTACCTTACTGGCAAAAGCTTAAAATCCAGCACAACTTAGATGTGATGCATATTGAGAAAAATATTTGTGATAATATAGTGTCAACTCTCTTACAAGATGCCAATAAGTCGAAGGACGGCCTACGGGCTCGCCAAGACTTAACGGCGTTGAATATTCAGAATGATTTGCATGCACAAGACGTTGGTCAAAAAAGAATGAAGTTGCCTCCGTCTCGTGTTACAATGTCGACTGAGCAGATGCAGAGATTTTGTGAAATTCTCAAATTGGTAAAGTCGCCGGATGGTTACTCTGCTAACATATCAAATAATGTCCAGGTACAAGAGAGGAAACTCTTAGGTCTGAAGACCCACGATTACCACGTCCTCCTCCATCAATTGCTCCCGGTTGCACTCCGTAACAATATGGAGAAAGAAGCGTCGAAAATTATTATTGAGTATTGTGGATTCTTTAGAAAATTATGCTCTAAAGTTATAGATGTGGATGAATTTAAAAAACTTGAAGCAGATATCTGAGTTACTTTATGTAATATGAAAGTGATATTTCCTCCTTTATTTTTTATGATCATGGTCCATCTTACCTAACATTTTGCAAGAGAGGCTATGATTGCAGGTCTTGTTACTTATCGTTTGATGTATCCGATTGAAAGGTTAGGCTTTTCGTGACCTTCTTTAATTATGTATACATTTCTCATATTGACTCCTGTTCGCGGTAAAAGTTGGGATGATTGTCATTGATTTGAACTTGCTTACAGCTTCTTTGGCCTACAACAAAATTCAAAGAGAAATATCGCTTTTATTTTAAGGCTTACAATGAAAATCAAAAAGATTACAACTTTTATCCTTAGAACAAACACGAGGATCTCTATATCGAGGTCCTCGCTATGCGGGTTCTTTGCCCGTGTCGGGACTTTTGTGTCCGTGGACCACCGCAAGCAATTCGATCCGTAGAGACCCGGTTCGAACTACAGATGTAAAGGGGCTCGCTTCACTAAGGAAACGGCTACCGAGGGATCACACTCGTGAAGGAGAGGATCGCCGGGATCACACTCACGAAGGAGAGGATCACGAGCGGGTGAGATCTACTAGGAGAAATCACAATTATCCCTCGAGGTTAAGACGGCTTAACCTAGAGGGTATCTCAGAGTTCGACCAACTGCTACTCGCCAGATCAAGGCCGATCGCACTTGTACTCGCTGCTTGGGACCGCATACCGATTACTGAGATCTCGCAAGAATTCTTCAAGTCCGAGCTCTTCCAAATCCTCAAAATCCAACCTCCGAAGCCTCAAATCCCGCACTGCACCTTAAGAAGACCTCTCCATCAACAAGACCCCCATTTATACAAAGGGGTGAAGCTAGCCGCCTACTGGCCGAGCCACCGCCAGTCAGAGGTGGCCGGGCCATGGTGGTCGAGCCGCTTCTACCACTTGTCGAGGCACCTCGCCAAGTTGGTCGAGGTGGCTCTGGCCGAGCCACTTCGCCACTTGGGGTAACTCGCCGTTGGCCGAAAGCCTGCTTCTTTTTCCGCCAAGCCCGCTTTTCTGCCTTCGGTTTAGGCCCCGCTTATTCTCGACTCTTGGCCTTCTCCGGACTTAGGTTCCGCTCATTTGGTTCCGGACTAACTCTTGGTTTGTTCCGCTTCAACGGTCCTGATCCGATCGTTTATTCAAGTCCGGCGAACCGCGTTTGTGACGCCAGGTTCGCTGCCGAAGTTCGCCTTTAACGATTCGACGTCCAGATCATTCGATGGGTTGTCATTCGCCGACTCGCCACGAAGTTGGTTTCGGGATCTTGTAAGTATTTTTCAACGCCACAGATATTCTCCAAAGCGCCTCGCCTCAATTTTAATGAGTCCGATGCTTTGACATGATGGTTCCCGCCTTCACCGGCCGAGGGTCCCAAAGATAGCTTCAAGTCTTCGATTCTTTCGATCATCCAGCTCTTTGTAGGATTCCCGATAAGATCACGGTGTCGCATTTATTGTCCGACCGCTTGTTATCTTGATTCAAGCCGGTGGGTGAGTTTTGTTTGTAACTCGTGGTCGGTTGGTTGTTGTTTGACTAACCATCGGACTTTGGGCTTATCCGTATGTCGGCTAACTCCTTGTTGGCTTACATGTTGGTTGTGTCGATTACATGGAATTTCATAACCCTCACCGGCTATTTCTTCCATCATCACGCAGTGTTGTTGGTTTAACCACGCCGAGGACTAATCTTTTCATGGAGATATCCTCTAAGGATTTCTTGTCGAAACAAGAGACCATTTGGCATTCAACCATCGCCCTAGCCTTCAATCGGTGAGTGCGACCCCTTGACCGTTGTTGGGATATGATTATCCACGGTGGGAGAAGTTTCTTCGGCCGACACGTTGTTCGGTATCAACAATGACTCCCACGCCATATTATTCCTCTCTTGGGTATTATGGTGGGAGGAAATTAAGGGTTATCGAAGTTATCCTTAAGAATATGGGTTTATTCTCCAGAACTCCTCGCTGAAAATTTGGAAACAGCTTTATACTGTGATTCCCGGTTGAGTAGGATTAGGCGACGCTGCTGATTTGCGCCGGTGCTATCGCGACGATCGAAGTTATCCCTAAGAATATTTTTGTGGAAATATTCTTCCGAACTTCGATAAATTAGGAAACAGCTTTGTACCGTAATCCTAGTTGGAGTAGGATTAGGCGACGCTGCTGATTTGCGCCGGTGCTATCGCGACGATCGAAGTTATCCCTAAGAATATTTTTGTGGAAATATTCTTCGAACTTCTCGACAAATTAGGAAATAGTTTATACTGTAATCCTAGTTGAGTAGGATTAGCGACGCTGATCGGCGCCGATGCATCCAAGACGATCGAAGTTATCCCTAAGAATATTTCTTGTGAGAATATTCTTCCGAACTTCTCGATAAATTAGGAAACAGCTTTATACCGTAATCCTAGTTGAGTAGGATTAGCGACGCTGATTTGCGCCGGTGCTATCGCGACGATCGAAGTTATCCCTAAGAATATTTTTGTGGAAATATTCTTTCGAACTTCTCGACAAATTAGGAAATAGTTTATACCGTAATCCTAGTTGAGTAGGATTAGCGACGCTGATCGGCGCCGATGCATCCAAGACGATCGAAGTTATCCCTAAGAATATTTTTGTGGAAATATTCTTTCGAACTTCTCGACAAATTAGGAAATAGTTTATACCGTAATCCTAGTTGAGTAGGATTAGCGACGCTGATTTGCGCCGGTGCTATCGCGACGATCGAAGTTATCCCTAAGAATATTTCTTGTGAGAATATTCTTCCGAACTTCGATAAATTAGGAAACAGCTTTATACCGTAATCCTAGTTGAGTAGGATTAGGCGACGCTGATTTGCGCCGGTGCTATCGCGACGATCGAAGTTATCCCTAAGAATATTTCTTGTGAGAATATTCTTCCGAACTTCTCGATAAATTAGGAAACAGCTTTATACCGTAATCCTAGTTGAGTAGGATTAGGCGACGCTGATTTGCGCCGGTGCTATCGCGACGATCGAAGTTATCCCTAAGAATATTTTTGTGGAAATATTCTTTCGAACTTCTCGACAAATTAGGAAATAGTTTATACCGTAATCCTAGTTGAGTAGGATTAGCGACGCTGATTTGGCCGGTGCTATCGCGACGATCGAAGTTATCCCTAAGAATATTTCTTGTGAGAATATTCTTCCGAACTTCGATAAATTAGGAAACAGCTTTATACCGTAATCCTAGTTGAGTAGGATTAGCGACGCTGATTTGGCCGGTGCTATCGCGACGATCGAAGTTATCCCTAAGAATATTTCTTGTGAGAATATTCTTCCGAACTTCGATAAATTAGGAAACAGCTTTATACTGTAATCCTAGTTGAGTAGGATTAGGCGACGCTGATCGGCGCCGATGCATCCAAGACGATCGAAGTTATCCCTAAGAATATTTCTTGTGAGAATATTCTTCCGAACTTCTCGATAAATTAGGAAACAGCTTTATACCGTAATCCTAGTTGAGTAGGATTAGCGACGCTGATTTGGCCGGTGCTATCGCGACGATCGAAGTTATCCCTAAGAATATTTCTTGTGAGAATATTCTTCCGAACTTCGATAAATTAGGAAACAGCTTTATACCGTAATCCTAGTGGAGTAGGATTAGGCGACGCTGCTGATTTGCGCCGGTGCTATCGCGACGATCGAAGTTATCCCTAAGAATATTTCTTGTGAGAATATTCTTCCGAACTTCTCGATAAATTAGGAAACAGCTTTGTACCGTAATCCTAGTTGAGTGGGATTAGGCGACGCTGATTTGCGCCGGTGCTATCGCGACGATCGAAGTTATCCCTAAGAATATTTTTGTGGAAATATTCTTTCGAACTTCTCGACAAATTAGGAAATAGTTTATACTGTAATCCTAGTTGAGTAGGATTAGGCGACGCTGATCGGCGCCGATGCATCCGCATCGATCGAAGTTATCCCTAAGAATATTTCTTGTGAGAATATTCTTCCGAACTTCTCGATAAATTAGGAAACAGCTTATACCGTAATCCTAGTTGAGTAGGATTAGGCGACGCTGATTTAAGGCCGGTGTAATCCAAGACGATCGAAGTTATCCCTAAGAATATTTCTTGTGAGAATATTCTTCCGAACTTCTCAACCAATTAGGAAACAGCTTATACCGTAATCCTAGTTGAGTAGGATTAGGCGACGCTGATTTGCGCCGGTGTAATCCGCACGATCGAAGTTATCCCTAAGAATATTTCTTGTGAGAATATTCTTCCGAACTTCTACCTAATTAGGAAACAGTTTATACCGTAATCCTAGTTGAGTAGGATTAGCGACGCGCTGATTTGGCCGGTGCAACCGCATCGATCGAAGTTATCCCTAAGAATATTTCTTGTGAGAATATTCTTCCGAACTTCTACCTAATTAGGAAACAGTTTATACTGTAATCCTAGTTGGAGTAGGATTAGCGACGCTGATCGGTGTCGATGCAATCCGCGACGATCGAAGTTATCCCTAAGAATATTTTGTGAGAATATTCTTCCGAACTTCTCGATAAATTAGGAAACAGCTTTATACTGTAATCCTAGTTGAGTAGGATTAGGCGACGCTGATTTGCGCCGGTGTAATCCAAGACGATCGAAGTTATCCCTAAGAATATTTCTTGTGAGAATATTCTTCCGAACTTCTACTAATTAGGAAACAGTTTATACCGTAATCCTAGTTGAGTAGGATTAGGCGACGCTGATCGCGCCGATGCATCCGCACGATCGAAGTTATCCCTAAGAATATTTTGTGAGAATATTCTTCCGAACTTCTCGATAAATTAGGAAACAGTTTATACCGTAATCCTAGTTGAGTAGGATTAGCGACGCTGATTTGGCGCCGGTGCAATCCAAGACGATCGAAGTTATCCCTAAGAATATTTCTTGTGAGAATATTCTTCCGAACTTCTACCTAATTAGGAAACAGCTTATACCGTAATCCTAGTTGAGTAGGATTAGCGACGCTGATTTGCGCCGGTAATCCGACGATCGAAGTTATCCCTAAGAATATTTCTTGTGAGAATATTCTTCCGAACTTCTCAACCAATTAGGAAACAGCTTATACTGTAATCCTAGTTGAGTAGGATTAGGCGACGCTGATTTGCGCCGGTAATCCGCACGATCGAAGTTATCCCTAAGAATATTTCTTGTGAGAATATTCTTCCGAACTTCTACTAATTAGGAAACAGCTTTATACCGTAATCCTAGTTGAGTAGGATTAGGCGACGCGCTGATTTAGCGCCGGTGCATCCAAGACGATCGAAGTTATCCCTAAGAATATTTCTTGTGAGAATATTCTTCCGAACTTCTCACTAATTAGGAAACAGTTTATACTGTAATCCTAGTTGAGTAGGATTAGCGACGCTGATCGGTGTCGATGCATCCGCACGATCGAAGTTATCCCTAAGAATATTTCTTGTGAGAATATTCTTCCTGAACTTCTCGATAAATTAGGAAACAGCTTATACTGTAATCCTAGTTGAGTAGGATTAGGCGACGCTGATTTGCGCCGGTGCAATCCAAGACGATCGAAGTTATCCCTAAGAATATTTCTTGTGAGAATATTCTTCCGAACTTCTACTAATTAGGAAACAGCTTATACTGTAATCCTAGTTGGAGTAGGATTAGCGACGCTGATTTGCGCCGGTAATCCGCATCGATCGAAGTTATCCCTAAGAATATTTCTTGTGAGAATATTCTTCCTGAACTTCTACCTAATTAGGAAACAGCTTATACCGTAATCCTAGTTGGAGTAGGATTAGGCGACGCGCTGATTTGGCCGGTGTAATCCGCACGATCGAAGTTATCCCTAAGAATATTTCTTGTGAGAATATTCTTCCGAACTTCTCAACTAATTAGGAAACATTTATACCGTAATCCTAGTTGAGTAGGATTAGGCGACGCTGATTTGGCTTCGTGTAATCCGACGATCGAAGTTATCCCTAAGAATATTTCTTGTGAGAATATTCTTCCGGAACTTCTCCTAATTAGGAAACAGCTTATACCGTAATCCTAGTTGGAGTAGGATTGGGCAACGCTGATTGGCGCCGATGCAATCCGCATCGATCGAAGTTATCCCTAAGAATATTTTTGTGAGAATATTCTTCCTGAACTTCTATCTAATTAGGAAACATTTATACTGTAATCCTAGTTGGAGTAGGATTAGGCGACGCTGATCGGTGTCGATGCATCCGCACGATCGAAGTTATCCCTAAGAATATTTCTTGTGAGAATATTCTTCCTGAACTTCTCGATAAATTAGGAAACAGCTTATACTGTAATCCTAGTTGAGTAGGATTGGGCAACGCTGATTGGCGCCGATGCAATCCGACGATCGAAGTTATCCCTAAGAATATTTCTTGTGAGAATATTCTTCCGAACTTCTACCTAATTAGGAAACAGCTTATACTGTAATCCTAGTTGGAGTAGGATTAGCGACGCTGATTTATGCCTCGGTAATCCGCACGATCGAAGTTATCCCTAAGAATATTTCTTGTGAGAATATTCTTCCGAACTTCGACTAATTAGGAAACAGCTTATACTGTAATCCTAGTTGGAGTAGGATTGGGCAACGCTGATTGGCGCCGATGTAATTCGTGAGGTGTTATCCCAATAAACCTTCGAGTCTTTCCCAATATAGCGAAGAATTAGGAGCCAATTAACGGACTGATTTGGCGCTATCTTGACATCCAAACAAGATTCCAATTAGGACTCCTAATTAGGGCTGATTAGAGTCCTAATTGGAATTGATTTGGGCTCCATTAGAATTCCTACTTCTGCCAATAGGAGTCCTTGTTCAAAGAGGATTGGGTGCATGTGGGTTGTTATAAATACCCACAAGGCTTCTTTCTTGTCGACCTAGGCCGCCCCTCGGTTTCTCTCTCTCTCTCTCTTGTTTTCATCTCGCCGCCTTTTCTTCCTCGATCAACAAGGTATGCATACGAGCCTCACGAAGTCCTTTTTCTTCTTTTCTTCTTTTTGTGTATGCCGGTGATGAAAACCACGAGGGGAGAAGGACGAGGTCGGTCGATGGGCGGCGCTATAGGCGGCGGCGGGCGATGGGCGGCTACTGCCGGGCGTTAGTCGCTGTTCTGGGCGCTGGCGCTGGTCAAGGCCACGGCGCTTCATACTGGCGCTGTCGCCATACTGGTTGCCATACTGGCGCTCGGTCACATGCTTAATACTGGCTACTGGCGCCGGTCATGGCGCTTGATCAAGGCTTCATACTGGCGCTTATCGTATTGGCCGATAAGGCTGGCGGGTTGCTACGCGCTGGCGCCATCGGGTTCCCGTGATCGGATTGTGTAGCCTTTTGACACTTTATTTGCTGATCTTCCACTATGTATCCGACTCTATTCGCCTTCTTTGCGCTTCCGATGTCGCTGAAGATCACGCTGCTTCGAGGAGTCGATCAACTCGCGACGGCGCTGCGGAATGCACGCCCTTCTTTCGGTGGTGCGCCAGCCATCATATTCTCGCATATATGCGTTGTATCCCCGCTTCGCTTCTCCTTTGTGAGGCGATTGAAGAGCCGAGATTCTCCTTGTGAGGATCGACGCCAGATTGTGTAATTTCGCATGACCCCGCCGCTTCTCCTTTGTGAGGCGATTGGGAAGAGCCGAGATTCTCCTTCGTGAGGATGGGGCTTCAAAGATCACCCGCCTCGATATCTTTAACGGAGCGATTTCATACCGTATTTGCTTCAGAGAACGATATATATTGTCGCTTTGTTTACACGACTATATTTACCGCTCTCCCGCATTTAATACGGTGAAATCGTCGATTCGCTATAAGGTCGCGGACTCGATCTCATGGGTTTCGAGAAGAGTTCTACGCCTTTATATCGCTTCCTTTTTCAAGATATTCCTCCTAAATGATCTCGTTGACCCTTTATTCTCTTGTGGTAGCGGATGCTCCAATGATTATTCGCCTACTGGCTCCTAATGTCAAGTCTCGATTCTCAAGGTCATCCGAGAAGGCCTTTTTCCATCGAGGAAGCGAACCGCAATGAGGCTAACACTCGCATGAAGAAACCCCAAGCCCGAGCCTACTATCATAATTTCTGATGACGAAGTTTGAGGGATCGCCCATCATCCGCTTCCACCGCCTCCCTTACAGCCTTGGCCGAACTGTGATTTCCGACCCTTCGAGTATAGGGCGGGTGGAGGCCCTGTGTTAATCTTAACGGACCACTTCCACGGATTCAACCTATTGCCGAGATTGCCCCGCCAAAAATCACTGCCTCGACTCAGCTCTGGATGGGTCTCCTTCACCGTTGGAGAATGGTTTGAAGCAGCGATCTCTATTATCGAGGTTAGATGGGCTTACTTTTATGGTCTTCGCCCATTCATATTGAGTATCTTGGAGGAAATTCAGCGGTTGGTGGCCCTCGCCTAGTTAATCGCTAGAGCAAAGCTCACTAGCCGGCTAACTCTTATGCATCGTGGAGGATTTAGCCTTTTGAATCATGCAATGAGGTGATACGACTCATCGACGGCTCTGATCAAGGCTTCTCGTGAACGCTGCCAGAGGAAAATATCGAGCAAGAGATCATTTTTCGAACTCATATGAGCGCATAGCTGCCGCTTGCGCCAGAAGATAAACTTGTACCACACCCATGTCGAACGCATGTGAATCGTGACTGCTCAAGGGGAGAAGACGCTGAAGAATTTCACGCGTGAGTGCACCAGAGTCCAGGATGTCACTGAACGTGAGAAGCAAGTCCTCGAGGCGATGCGTCGGGAACATGCGGCTGCTATTGCCGCGAACTCTGAAGAGGAACTTGAGAAGGAAGCCAAGGCTCGGCACGAGCGATCCAGAGGAAAATTAGCCGCCAAGGCCGACCTTGCTTCCTTCACATTACCGGATTGCGCCAATGAAGTCTCGATGTGTCAGAGACTTTTCTCGTTTTCTTTGTTCACCTGTGTCGCTACGATTTTTATTTAGATGTATTATCATAACTTTGTTTGAATCAATTGTCTCGACAATTGTAGCTCCTTTTATATTTGCTTCAAATGAATAAGATTTATTCCTTTCATTGCTTATTATGATTCTTTTATTTCGTCTGAAATAATTAACCATAATACTTATAGGATTTTTGGCAAATCCTCAGCCATCAACGGGTTTGATTAGCCTTTACCAATCACCGCTTGAGTTGGCTAGCGTATGGATTATCCGATCCGCTCAAGACGACGCTGTGCTAAAAGAATGAAACTCTTCTAGACTCGCTGCTATGATATTGAATACATAGGCTTCAGACTCTTTACCGCAAGAGACCACCCTGCAACGCTGCGGTTACATCGACTCATCCCTTCTTAGGCTTCGGACTAAATACCCCGTAATCGAACTCGTGTCTTCTTCAATCGAAAAGACTAAACCGCAACGCTGCAGGAGGCGCTGGCTTTATCCCTTCTTAGGCTTCGGATAAAATACCCTAATCAACTCGTGTCTTCTTCAATCGGAGAAAGACTAAACCGCAACGCTGTGAGGCGCTGACTTTAGGTTATCGCCAACGCCTTCAACGGGTTTGATGAGCCTTTACCAACTACCGCTTGAGTTGGCTAGCGGCGGATTATCCGATCCGCTCCGCATACGACGCTGTGCTAAAAGAATGAGACTCTCTTAGACTTAATGCTACGATGTTGAATACGAGGCTTCGCCTTTTTTCACTCGAAGACTAACCCGCAACGCTGCAGGAGGCGCTGGCTTTATCCCTTCTTAGGCTTCGTGATAAAATGCCCCGTAATCAACTCGTGTCTTCTTCAATCGGGAAAGACTAAACCGCAACGCTGCAGGAGGCGCTGGCTTTATCCCTTCTTAGGCTTCGATAAAATGCCCTTAATCAACTCGTGTCTTCTTCAATCGGAGAAAGACTAAACCGCAACGCTGTGAGGCGCTGACTTTAGGTTATCGCCAACGCCTTCAACGGGTTTGATGAGCCTTTACCAACTACCGCTTGAGTTGGCTAGCGGCGGATTATCCGATCCGCTCCGCATACGACGCTGTGCTAAAAGAATGAAACTCTTCTAGACTCGCTGCTATGATATTGAATACATAGGCTTTCATCTTTTACGCAAGAGACCACCCGCAACGCTGTTACACGACTCATCCCTTCTTAGGCTTCGGACTAAATACCCCGTAATCGAACTCGTGTCTTCTTCAATCGAAAAGACTAAACCGCAACGCTGCGGGAGGCTGGCTTTATCCCTTCTTAGGCCGGATAAAATACCCTTAATCAACTCGTGTCTTCTTCAATCGGAGAAAGACTAAACCGCAACGCTGTGAGGCGCTGACTTTAGGTTATTGGCCAACGCCACCTTCAACGGTTTGATGAGCCTTTACCAACTACCGCTTGAGTTGGGCTAGCGTATGGATTATCTCGATCCGCTCCGCATACGACGCTGTGCTAAAAGAATGAGACTCTCTTAGACTTAATGCTACGATGTTGAATACGAGGCTTCGGCTTTTTCACGGAAGACTAACCCGCAACGCTGCAGGAGGCGCTGGCTTTATCCCTTCTTAGGCTTCAGATAAAATGCCCTTAATCAACTCGTGTCCTCTTTGACCGAGAATGATCAACCGCAACGCTGCGGTGAGGCGCTGACTTTATCCCTTCTTAGGCTTCGGATAAAATGCCCCAAGATGAATCTTGGTGTCTTCTTTGACCGAGAATGATCAACCGCAACGCTGCGGTGAGGCGCTGACTTTATCCCTTCTTAGGCTTCGTGATAAAATGCCCTTAATCAACTCGTGTCTTCTTCAATCGGGAAAGACTAAACCGCAACGCTGCAGGAGGCGCTGGCTTTATCCCTTCTTAGGCTTCGGATAAAATACCCCGTAATCAACTCGTGTCTTCTTCAATCTAAAAGACTAAACCGCAACGCTGTGAGGCGCTGGCTTTATCCCTTCTTAGGCTTCGATAAAATGCCCCAAGATGAATCTTGGTGTCTTCTTTGACCGAGAATGATCAACCGCAACGCTGCGGTGAGGCGCTGACTTTATCCCTTCTTAGGCTTCGATAAAATGCCCTTAATCAACTCGTGTCCTCTTTGACCGGAGAATGATCAACCAAAGAACGCTGCAGGAGGCGCTGGCTTTATCCCTTCTTAGGCTTCGGATAAAATACCCCGTAATCAACTCGTGTCCTCTTTGACCGGAGAATGATCAACCAAAGAACGCTGCAGGAGGCGCTGGCTTTATCCCTTCTTAGGCTTCGATAAAATGCCCTTAATCAACTCGTGTCTTCTTCAATCGGAGAAAGACTAAACCGCAACGCTGCGGTGAGGCGCTGACTTTATCCCTTCTTAGGCTTCGATAAAATGCCCTTAATCAACTCGTGTCTTCTTCAATCGGGAAAGACTAAACCGCAACGCTGTGAGGCGCTGGCTTTATCCCTTCTTAGGCTTCTCGATAAAATGCCCCAAGATGAATCTTGGTGTCTTTGACCGAGAATGATCAACCAAAGAACGCTGCAGGAGGCGCTGGCTTTATCCCTTCTTAGGCTTCGGATAAAATACCCCGTAATCGAACTCGTGTCTTCTTCAATCGGAGAAAGACTAAACCGCAACGCTGCAGGAGGCGCTGGCTTTATCCCTTCTTAGGCTTCGATAAAATGCCCCGTAATCAACTCGTGTCCTCTTTGACCGGAGAATGATCAACCGCAACGCTGCGGTGAGGCGCTGACTTTATCCCTTCTTAGGCTTCGATAAAATGCCCCAAGATGAATCTTGGTGTCTTTGACCGAGAATGATCAACCAAAGAACGCTGCAGGAGGCGCTGGCTTTATCCCTTCTTAGGCTTCGATAAAATGCCCCAAGATGAATCTTGGTGTCTTCTTTGACCGAGAATGATCAACCAAAGAACGCTGCAGGAGGCGCTGGCTTTATCCCTTCTTAGGCTTCAGATAAAATGCCCCGTAATCAACTCGTGTCTTCTTCAATCGAAAAGACTAAACCGCAACGCTGTGAGGCGCTGGCTTTATCCCTTCTTAGGCTTCAGATAAAATGCCCCGTAATGAATCTTGGTGTCTTCTTTGACCGAGAATGATCAACCGCAACGCTGCGGTGAGGCGCTGACTTTAGGTTATTGGCCAACGCCACCTTCAACGGGTTTGATGAGCCTTTACCAACTACCGCTTGAGTTGGGCTAGCGTATGGATTATCCGATCCGCTCCACATGACGCTGTGCTAAAAGAATGAAACTCTTCTAGACTCGCTATGATATTGAATACATAGGCTTCAGACTTTTACCGCAAGAGACCACCCGCAACGCTGCGTTACACGTAGACTCATCCCTTCTTAGGCTTCGACTAAATACCCCGTAATCGAACTCGTGTCTTCTTCAATCGGGAAAGACTAAACCGCAACGCTGCAGGAGGCGCTGGCTTTATCCCTTCTTAGGCTTCGATAAAATGCCCTTAATCGAACTCGTGTCTTCTTCAATCGGAGAAAGACTAAACCGCAACGCTGCGGTGAGGCGCTGACTTTAGGTTATCGCCAACGCCTTCAACGGGTTTGATGAGCCTTTACCAACTACCGCTTGAGTTGGGCTAGCGTATGGATTATCTCGATCCGCTCCGCATACGACGCTGTGCTAAAAGAATGAGACTCTCTTAGACTTAATGCTACGATGTTGAATACGAGGCTTCGGCTTTTTCACGGAAGACTAACCCGCGACGCTTAGGGCGCTGGCTTTATCCCTTCTTAGGCTTCGTGATAAAATGCCCCGTAATCAACTCGTGTCCTCTTTGACCGAGAATGATCAACCGCAACGCTGCGGTGAGGCGCTGACTTTATCCCTTCTTAGGCTTCGATAAAATGCCCCGTAATCAACTCGTGTCTTCTTCAATCGGGAAAGACTAAACCGCAACGCTGCGGTGAGGCGCTGGCTTTATCCCTTCTTAGGCTTCGGATAAAATGCCCCGTAATGAATCTTGGTGTCTTCTTTGACCGAGAATGATCAACCAAAGAACGCTGTAGGAGGCTGGCTTTATCCCTTCTTAGGCTTCGATAAAATGCCCCAAGATGAATCTTGGTGTCTTTGACCGAGAATGACCGAACCGAGGAAGATTGATTGAGGTGGGAAAGGAAGAATGTGTTCTATTTCCTGATGAGGCTAACAGCAGATTCCTTGTCAGAGGAATCAAAAGACTCGTGACCTTCACCGGACAACCTGGTCTGAAAATCCCAAGATACCTTCAATCGGGCGCTACCTAAGATGAAGATGGAACTAAGAGGGATCTCCACCGAGAACCGAAGAGACTCGTGACCTTCACCGACAACCCGGTTCGAAAATCCCACAAGATACCTTCACGGCTACCTAGGATGAAGATGGAACTAAGAGTGGATCTCCACCGAGAACCGAAGAGACTCGTGACCTTCACCGGACAACCTGGTCTCGAAAATCCCTACAAGATACCTTCACCGGCGCTACCTAGATGAAGATGGAACTAAGAGGGATCTCCACCGAGAACCGAAGAGACTCAGTGACCTTCACGACAACCCGGTCCGAAAATCCCCAAGATACCTTCACCGACACTACCTAGGATGAAGATGGAACTAAGAGTGGGATCTCCACTGAACCGAAAGACTCGTGCACCTTCACGGACAACCTGGTCTCGAAAATCCCTACAAGATACTTTCACGGGCTACCTAGATGAAGATGGAACTAAGAGGGATCTCCACTCCGAACCGAAGAGACTCAGTGACCTTCGGCCGACAACCTGGTTCGAAAATCCCCAAGATACCTTCACCGGCGCTACCTAGATGAAGATGGAACTAAGAGGGATCTCCACCGAGAACCGAAGAGACTCTGTGACCTTCACGGACAACCTGGTCTCGAAAATCCCTACAAGATACCTTCACGGGCGCTACCTAGATGAAGATGGAACTAAGAGTGGATCTCCACCGAGAACCAAAGACTCAGCGACCTTCACGGACAACCCGGTCCGAAAATCCTACAAGATACCTTCACCGGGCGCTACCTAGGATGACGATGGAAAGAACCCTCCGCTTATCACGAAGGGGTCTTACGCTGGAGAGGAAGGATTTTATATTCTATCTCCCAGAAAAGGGATTTTTGATTGGGCCTCTTGTTCATAGACTAATCAAGAGGAGATTTTGGTAATGTACCGTAATTTGTAGGCCCACCTTCAAGGAATTTGATCGGCGGGGAAATTATGATGGAGGACAAATCTAGGGTTATCCTCAAGAAAAGTGGGTGAAATATCCCACGAGGAACTTCCCTCCGAACGGGTTATCCTCAAGATACTAAGGGTAGTATTTCTTCAGAACTTCCCATTTATCTAAGATTAATTGCCGGCCGCCATTTTGGGTAATTAGGCGGTACGCACCATTAGAGTAGACCGCTTCTATTACAAACGACCTCCCATTTAGGTTCAATTTACCTTTCTTTTGGAAGTGAGGATTATCGGTCGCCGAGCAAATGAGGACCAAATCTCCTTCTTTAAAGGTTCTCTCGTCGAACTTTCTTGTTGAAAGCCCTCGACATCCTAGCTTGGTAGAACTCAATGCATTGTTGAGCCTCCAGCGCTCTCATCTAACATCTCAAGCTCTTCGAGACGCTTTTGATGTTGTTCTTCTGGCCGCCATCTTCATGGAAAGTTATGCGGTGACTAATCAATTTAACGGAGAATCGCCGCACCGTGAAACCGTGGAGTACGGGTCTTCCAACAGCGTATGCATACCGCGACATGCTCGCAGTGCTTCTCCGAAGTTTATCATCCCAGCCTCGCTTGTTACTCTTCACAAGCTTCGGCTTAATTTTGATAATCGCCTTGTTGAATGCTTCGCTAATCCATTTGTCGCCGGATTATAAGTCGCTGACGACATCTTGTATCTTGAATTTCTCGCAAAACCCGATGAAGGAATTGCCGATAAATTGGGGACCATTATCATGCACGATCCGTTCGACACCATGTCGATAAATGACATGGTGTTTGATAAATTTGACGACAAGACGCTTTGACTTCTTTTAGTGGGATTGCTTCGCCACTTGGAGAAGTAATCGGTGATCGCTAGAATAAACCGACGCTTTGACCGACGGAGGAAAATGGGACCTACGACGCCCATTCCCCATGTCTCAATGGCCGTGATGTGGCCGGCGATGCAACCGCCGTGAGGCCGTGCATAATTCGCGCGAATTTGACACGCTGCGGCATTTCCGGAGCCGCATTAACTGGCCATTAATCATTGTTGGCGTGGCAGCCCCTCCCCGATTCGATCAGAGCTTGGGACCAGTCCGGTACTACATTCACCTTCGCGGCGCTACCTAGGATGAAGATGGAACTAAGAGTGGGATCTCCACCGAGAACCGAAAGACTCAGCGACCTTCACGGACAACCCGGTCTGAAAATCCCTACAAGATACCTTCACGGGCGCTACCTAGGATGACGATGGAAAGAACCCTCCGCTTATCACGAAGGGGTCTTACGCTGGAGAGGAAGGATTTTATATTCTATCTCCCAGAAAAGGGATTTTTGATTGGGCCTCTTGTTCATAGACTAATCAAGAGGAGATTTTGGTAATGTACCGTAATTTGTAGGCCCACCTTCAAGGAATTTGATCGCGGGGAAATTATGATGGAGGACAAATCTAGGGTTATCCTCAAGAAAAGTGGGTGAAATATCCCACGAGGAACTTCCCGTCGAACGGTTATCCCAAGATACTAAGGGTAGTATTTCTTCAGAACTTCCCATTTATCTAAGATTAATTGCCTGGCCGCCATTTTGGGTAATTAGCGGTACGCACCATTAGAGTAGACCGCTTCTATTACAAACGACCTCCCATTTAGGTTCAATTTACCTTTCTTTTGGAAGTGAGGATTATCTACCGCCGAAAGCAATGAGGACCAAATCTCCTTCTTTAAAGGTTCTCTCACGAACTTTCTTGTTGAAAGCCCTCGACATCCTAGCTTGGTAGAACTCAATGCATTGTTGAGCCTCCAGCGCTTCTCATCTAACATCTCAAGCTCTTCGAGACGCTTTTGATGTTGTTCTTCGGTCGCCATCTCTCGCTGAAAGGGCGGCGCGGCGACGGAATCTGAATTTAACGGAGAATCGCCGCACCGTGAAACCGTGGAGTACGGTTCTCCACTTGGCGGCGCATACCGCGGCGATACGCAGTGTTTCTCCGAAGTTTATCATCCCAGCCTCGCTTGTTACTCTTCACAAGCTTCGGCTGCATTTTGATAATCGCCTTGTTGAATGCTTCGCTAATCCATTTGTCGCCGGATTATAAGCCGCTGACGACATCTTGTATCTTGAATTTCTCGCAAAACCTCGATGAAGGAATTGCCGATAAATTGGGGACCATTATCATGCACGATCCGTTTCGACACCATGTCGATAAATGACATGGTGTTTGATAAATTTGACGACAAGATTTCGCTTTGACTTCTTTTAGTGGGATTGCTTCACCACTTGGAGAAGTAATCGGTGATCGCTAGAATAAACCGACGCTTTGACCGACGGAGGAAAAATGGGACCTACGACGCCCATTCCCCATGTCTCGAATGGCCGTGATGTGGCCGGCGATGCAACCGCCAGAGGCCGGTGCATATAATTCGCGGAATTTGACACGCTGGCATTTCCGAGCCGCATTCGACCGCCATTAATCATTGTTGGCCGGCAGCCCATTCTCCCGATTCGATCAGAGCTTGGGACCAGCCGGTGTGCACCACATTCACCTTCGTGCTTCCCGAAGGACCTCTCCTCTTTGTTTGAGAGGCATCGAGCAAAGACCATCGCACTTCTACATATAGCTGCCCGGGTTTGAGTGTCATAAAGAATCTTGAGCTCTTCGCCGATTGACTCTCTCTCCTCACGCCTTCCCGTAATGCCATGTAAGACATAGTCGATGATAGGAAAGCCAATCTCGGCTCCAACTTGGTTTGGGTTGCATGTACTTCTTGGTAACTAGCCCTTTATCTTCTTGTGCCTCATCGATAATGGTAATGAAGAGTTGGTGAGTCCCGACCGAACTAGTTGCTTGGTCTCTAAGGTTGTGCTAACGACACGCCTAACGCCGCCAGCAGCATCCGCATAAGCGCTTTGGAGGCGCTGGATATATTCGATGAAAACTCTTCAATGAGTCCGCTATTTCAACAGCCTATCCGATGATAGGATTAGATCCGATTCTCGACTTCAGAGTCACCACTAACCCGCTTAACTATCAATTGCGAATCGCCAGACGCTTCGAGATATTCGACCCCCCTTGGCGAACTAAGTCCAATAAGTAGCGCTGTATTCGCTACGCTATTGGAACAGGTTCGTGAGTGAATATGCACGGGCATGACATGATTCCTGGAAATCAAGACAACTCCGACTCCAGCAGAGATTTTAGAACATCCGGGGTACTCGCCACATGGTGGCCCGAAGCTCCATCAAAATACAATCGCCATATTTGTTGGTGCGATGTAGTGTTAACTTCGTGGACTTCATCCGAAGATCATCATATAGCTCAACCGCCCGCCGCCGGGCCGGGTACCAAGAGATAACAAATCGCTTGTCCTTTGACCGACTTCGTTGTTTGAAATACAAGTCATATTGGGACAAGAGCAAGGCCCATTTCGCCAAATGCCAACTCATTGAGGCCGGCTGGTCATAAATATTCGTGACCGGTTTACGTTAGAGATAACATAAATCGCTTGTCCGACTAAATAGTGTCGATCTTTTCTCAATCGCGAACACCAATGCAAGGCACCGCTTCACCATTGATATCGAGACTCAAAGACCACTAATGTTCGCCGATAATACATCGCCTGCTCGCGGACCGCTATCGCCGCCTTGCGCGAGTAAAGCGCTTTAACGAGTGATCCGCTGCCTTGACGAGATCAAAACGGTTTTCCATCGCGTGCAACAAGAACAGAGGTTTAGCGAGATAAGACTTGATCTCTTCAATGCTCTCGCAGCGCCGCCCCAAATATATGACACTCTTCTTGTTCAACTTTGAGAACGGTTGGCACTTCCCCGATAGGTTCGATATGAACCGCCGGATGTACGCCAATCGCCTCTTGTAACCCCCGAAGTTCTCTCGATTTCTGAGGTTGCAACTCTTGAATCGCCTTCACTTTGTCGATCGACGCGGATTCCTTTGTCGCGACGACAAAACCGAGGAACTTGCCACCGACATCCCAAGGAAGGATTTGGTGGTTCATCTTTAGCCGATGAGTCCGCATGAGTTCAATACCGCTCTAAGATCTTTGATGTGATCTCCTTTGTCACGGCTTTTCACGCACCAAATCGCCGACGTAGCATTCGACCGCTTTCCAAGATGATGCCGAAAATCTCCGCCATTGCTCGGTATGTTGCGCCGCATTTTGAGGCCGAACGGCATGACCGTAGCAATATATGCCGATGGGCTGCTCAACGCCGTGTGTTTACGCCATCGGTGCATCTTGATTTGATTATACCCAAAAGCCATCCATAAAGGACATTCTTTCAAATCCACACGGTTGTCAACTATGACATCGTGATTGGAAGAGGAAAGTCATCTTTCGGCAAGCCGCTGAGGTCTCAGAGTCGCATACTGCATCCTAATCGACCCATTCTTCTTCATGACCGACTATATTCGCCACCCAATCCGGATGTTGAATTTCCTCGATGAATCCGATTCTATGAGTTTCTTCACTTCACAACAATTGCCTCCAATATTTGTGGACTAAACCGCCTTTGCCGTTGCTTGACAGTTTGACATCCGCCTTTGATGTTGAGGTGATGTGTTGCCACATTAGGGTCGAGTCCCCGCATGTCCTCGTAACTCCGTGCTAATACATCGATATACTCCCCGATTAGGGCAATCAACTCTTCCTTTCTTCCAAGGGAGAGTATTGCCGATGTTTATGAGTTTAGGATGCTCTTCATCCCCATATTAACTGACTACCTCATCCTTAGTGGGGTTCTCTTTGTTCAACCTATCCCCAAACCGCTTCGAGTTGATGGATCCATGGGTCTTCCCATGTTGGCATGTCTTCATCACTCCCAACAAGTAGCGTGATCGACCGTAGCCATATTTGACATTAAAGCCTTGAAAGTTCTCCCAGGCCGTGTCGAATCCTAAGTCAAGAGTCGACTAATGTCCGCTCTCACCGTGGATTATTATCAATCGACCACGAGCATTCATCTTCTCGAGGAGGATTCAGATCCCAATCCCCTTCTAAATGCATAGTAATTATCCGGCTTCCTTTGGGACATATGCCGCCTCGAGGGACTCGAGGACCTCGCCCAAAACATAGACCTTCTCCTTGTGCCAAGTTGTACCCCATCTCTTCATGATACCTGTTTCGACTATATCTCAATGTGTGGAGGATAGGTCCATTGTCGCCTTCGCCGCTTTCAAGAAGTGATTCGGCTACTGAACCGCATCTCCTTTTTCGTACCCCGAGTTCTCTCGATTTCTGAGGTTGCAACTCTTGAATCGCCTTCACTTTGTCGATCGACGTGGATTCCTTTGTCGGTGACGACAAAACCGAGGAACTTGCCACCGACATCCCAAGGAAGGATTTGGCGGGGTTCATCTTTAGCCGATGAGTCCGCATGAGTTCAATACCGCTCTAAGATCTTTGATGTGATCTCCTTTGTCACGGCTTTTCACGCACCAAATCGCCGACGTAGCATTCGACCGCTTTTCCCAAGATGATGCCGAAAATCTCCGCCATTGCTCGGTATGTTGCGCCGCATTTTGAGGCCGAACGGCATGACCGTAGCAATATATGCCGATGGCGTTACGAGCGCTGTGTGTTTGGCGTCATCGGGGTGCATCTTGATTTGATTATACCCAAAAGCCATCCATAAAGGACATTCTTTCAAATCCACACGGTTGTCAACTATGACATCGTGATTGGAAGAGGAAAGTCATCTTTCGGCAAGCCGCTGAGGTCTCTCAGTAGTTACTGCATCCTAATCGACCCATTCTTCTTCATGACCGACTATATTCGCCACCCAATCCGGATGTTGAATTTCCTCGATGAATCCGATTCTATGAGTTTCTTCACTTCACAACAATTGCCTCCAATATTTGTGGACTAAACCGCCTTTGCCGTTGCTTGACAGTTTGACATCCGCCTTTGATGTTGAGGTGATGTGTTGCCACATTAGGGTCGAGTCCCCGCATGTCCTCGTAACTCCGTGCTAATACATCGATATACTCCCCGATTAGGGCAATCAACTCTTCCTTTTCTTCCAAGGGAGAGTATTGCGATGTTTATGAGTTTAGGATGCTCTTCATCCCCATATTAACTGACTACCTCATCCTTAGTGGGGTTCTCTTTGTTCGAACCTATCCCCAAACCGCTCTTGAGTTGATGGATCCATGGGTCTTCCCATGTTGGCATGTCTTCATCACTCCCAACAAGTAGCGTGATCGACCGTAGCCATATTTGACATTAAAGCCTTGAAAGCTTCTCCAGGCCGGTGTCAATCCCAAGTCAAGAGTCGACTAATGTCCGCCTCACCGGTGGATTATTATCAATCACCACGAGCATTCATCTTCCGAGGAGGATTCAGATCCCAATCCCTTCTAAATGCATAGTAATTATCCGGCTTCCTTTGGGACATATGCCGCCTCGAGGGACTCGAGGACCTCGCCCAAAACATAGACCTTCTCCTTGTGCCAAGTTGTACCCCATCTCTTCATGATACCTGTTTCGACTATATCTCAATGTGTGGAGGATAGGTCCATTGTCGTCTTCATCGTTTTGAAGAAGTGATTATTTGGAGCGCATCTCCTTTTTCGTAAACCAAGTCTTTTTCACTACTTGATCTTAGGTGGGATGAGTCTTTGTCCCAAAGGAGTCTCTAACCGCTTTTGTGTAAAGCAAGATGACCGAAGTTGGTGTGCAACTCGATCATTGTATAAACCTCGTTATCACATCATTCAAAGATAAAGGGTACTCTAAATCGCCATTTATTGATTCATCGGCAATTTGCCAATTACAATGTTCATCCGACGATTCTTCATCGCCAAGATTGATTACAAGGGGTACAATGTCATTTAAAACAAAACCTCCACTATAACCAAGCCGGTTTGGTGTCGGCTTCTTCATTTGTCGGTACCTTGGGCGATGATTGATTTGGACTCATTACCGTAGAGGAGAGAATCGCTGAAATAATTCTCCATCCCCTTAAATGGTTGTTTGTCCGCACCACCGCCTTGACTCATTATTCGTGTCTACATATTTGAGACACCGATGAAGAGTAGACGGACTATAACGCTATTGTGGATCCAAGGTCCACCCAACAATAAGTTATAGGAAGTCTCGCCAATCACATAGCAGTGACTTCGACTTTAAGTCCCCATTTGGCACTTTATCCGATCTTACCAAGCGCCGACCCGCTGGTGTTAAATCCATAAATCATTGTGCTCGCCGACGCCAGCCATCGCGTGAATTCCAAGATGATACATGAGGCGCAGGGCATGATGCTCATAATGAACCCGGATCGACTTGGATCCGTTAACTTCACTAGAGCCAATATACCCGTGAAGTATAGCGGCCTATCGTGTTTGAATTCCTCGCCCGCATATCCTCCTTTGTAAAAGTGATGCAGGGAAGTGTTTAGTCGCGAGGTTGCATTGCCGGGCCGACTTTTCCGACTCGGCCTAACTGGGTGAGGAAGACTTCGATCGGCGAGGGCTTCTTGAAGAGCTTCTCGTCTCTTTGATAAGCGCAAAGAACTCATAGAGAGTGATCCTTGCGGGATATTGGCTAATTGGGCCATGACGCCAAGCGGTATGGAGAGTTCGGTTCCGGCTTATCTCTTCCAATCGGGCGACCGAATCGAGACCGCCGAGTTGAACTTCATGCCGCTTTGTCAGAGCTTCTTTGGCGACCACTGCATTGCGCTTTCTCTGTGCGAGTGAGGGGATTTGTTGGTACCCCCAGCTCTGAGAGCGTCTTGGCATTAGGGTCGGGGACTTCTGGGTACTTGTATTTGTACTCGTGTCCACTCCTGGTGGCGTGGGCTTCAGGTTCCCCTTCGGACAGCTGGAATGTTACCACTGCTCATCGCCTCCGAATTGTGGAAGTAGCATGGCATGCCTTTCCCTTCTGCTTCGGCTTTTTCTTCAACGAAGAAGAGGCTACCCATTGCTCATCTTCAAGTAGGTCTGGGTGGACCCACAAGACTTCGCCATTCGGGGTTGTATACGATACAAGTCCTTTCTGGCGTTGCTTGTGTGGGTCGTCATTTACCGTCTTCATCGCGACTTTGACCACCGGTTCAGTTCAAACCATGTCAACGGCACCGACCGGCTTATGGACACCGTGATTCGCCCGACCTTCTTTTCTTTGACGGCTTCATAGTGATGACCCTACGCCAATTAAAGCCCGGATTTTGTCCTTAAGGTCAAAACAGATTTAGTGGGTGATGAACCGCCTATGGTACGCATACGATCTTGGGTCATTCGTCTTCATTGCCTCCTCTTGATTCTCAATCGAGGGAGCTTGATCTTGTTATTTTCCACAAGATATTTGAAGAGACCGGAATCTCGCCGCCCCTAAAGGAATAGGACTTCGAAACCGCGCTCGAGGCCTTCGCTTCGTGGCCTGTGTTGCCACGTTGATTGTGGTATTCTGCGGCCCGATTTGCTGCTTCTTCTTCTTCTGGGGGGTTGGAGTTGAAATGTTTGGTTACTTAGCCGCTGTCTTAGCTGCTCTTTCCCTTTGCGTGGGACAAAGTGCGGCCGGGCTTCCGTTTGGTGGCCTCTTTTCCGCCTTTTTCCTCTTGAGGAACCTTTCGCCTTGCTCTCCACGAACCTTCAAGTCCTTCCACGCTATCGATGGTGCTGTACCCATTGCTTCAAGCACATCTATCGATAAGTTATCGTGGCAGTTTGAGGATGAACTCCTCGTTATTGATCCCGACAGCTTCATTGCCTTGTTCCGAATCGCTTAACAAAGATGTCCACGGTTTCTCCGTCTTTACGCTTCGTCGAGCAATGTCGATCGATACCTCGGTATCGCCATCAAAGAATTTGGTAAGGAAGCTAGACTCCATGTCGCCCCACCGTGAATGCTCCCCGACTTGAGACGGCGTACCATTCGGCGCCCCACGAAGGGTGCTAACGAATGACCGAACCATCGTGGGTTCGTGCCGTAAATAACTCCAGGTGTGACTTGAAATAAATCAAGTGTCGTGTCGGGGAACCCTTCCCACAAATGGTGTGAAGTTTATTAAGTTAAACTTCGACGGTACGGATTGATTCCCATTCCCTGTATGGGCAAGGAATACCGTCTTCTTTACTTCTTGAGCGGAAATCAATGAATTGATTTTGCTCTCCAAGTCTTTGATCTTCTCGCTTTCCGAGCAACAATATCTATGTTTTGCCTAGCGCTATGGGTTCGTGAGGGTTATCATCTTCTTCGCTTCCTCCCGCCCGAATCGCTATCATCTTCATCGACGCTGACGCTACCGACTCGATTCACCTTGATGTTTTGTCGTGGCTTGATCTGTTGGTCGCATTTCTCTCATCGTCGCATGGCCAACTCCATTTCTAACTTGAAGTTTTCCGTTGTTTATTCAACGCCGCCTAGCATTTTGGCCACTTGATCTCAGACCGATCATAAGCGCTTGGGGCTCCTTCGCTAGATACAAGATGATCGATGCGATTGCGGAGCCAATATCCGACGCATCATCCTCCGGGTATCCCTTCAAGTTTATCGATTCGACCGCCGGATAGTCCCGACCGCAAACGAAGTTAGCCGCTGCGATGCGCTGAATAGCCCGTGACGATGGTTCTTTGTCGGGTCATATTATTAGTGACCTCGGCAACTCACCCTCTGGGTCATCCTTTATGAATCGCCTTGACCTAGGTCTCGGATCTCCGTGGTGAGTCTCGGAAGACCGACACCCTTTCTCGAGCTTGATGGCAATTGCACCGAGAGCATCGCCTTAATGAGCTTGAGCACAAGCATGACTGCGTCAATTTGGGGAATCCTTCGAGATTTTCTCATACCCCTTGCGGTAGTACGGCTCATCGGTTGTGTTATGCAGGAACAACTGCCGTATGTCGGCGTGATCTCTCGTATAACGCCCTCATCGCCGATGAAAACGCTCTTCCGAGGACGGGTCAATCCATCGAAACTTCCGAAGTGACTCGCCTAGACTTTCGCCGATGTGGTAGCGAAGTCTCGGCGGACTCTCGGACCGATTTTCAATCCGATAGGAGAGGCCGCAGAATCTTCTTGTCCTTGTTGGAACGGGTGCGACCTCCCGCATGAGGAGTGACCCGTGATTCTCTCCGAGGACCGACGATCCTTGATAGTCGGTTTGGTGGTGGTGACGGAGTTGGCTTCACCTGATTGGATCTGAGGCGCTTTGACTTTGAGGTGTCGTCAATCTTGGACCTTGGCGTTGGATGCAGCGCTGTATCCTTCGGTTTAGGTGCCGACAGAGTGGGCAATCGAGGTTGGGGCACCATTAGACTTGGGCCTCCAAACCCGGTGGTACGCTGGTGGCTTCTTTGCCACTTCCTTCTTTAACTCACGAGCCCGCCGCACTAAAGCTCGCTATGCAAGGAGGCGCGGCGCCCGGATGCGCCTCGAGGTGGAGCGGTTCCGCTTGACACGGACCCACTCGTCGGTTGACGGCTTGATAACCGTCGATCACTTGAGGTCAAGCCTCTCGCGTGAGTTTGATCTTAGATCCGCCAGAGCGACCCCATCCATGGATTGCATGGCCTTGGCAAGCTTGCGCGCCATGCTTTGTCGCCGCTTTGGCGGGCTCGCTGAGAGCCGGGCGCCTCATCGGCGCTCATCTCGGCGCCATCCGACTTCGCCGGCGGGATTTCGCTACCTGCGGCCCGAGGTTGGACTCGCCGGCCCCGGGCTCTACGCCGAGGCCCATCGGGTTCTCCTTGCGGAGAGACCTTCTTGGAGCGGCGGGGCTACTGGATCTGGAGGAGGGTGAGGATAGGTACTCCTCGAACTTCTCCCGGTCGAACTCGAACTCGACCTCTTCTTCCACCGATAGGGATCCGCTGGTTATGCACGACGACCTCCGATTCGAGGCCGGTGGCTCCCATCGGTCGCCAGCCTTGTTCGGTAAAAGTTGGGATGATTGTCATTGATTTGAACTTGCTTACGCCTTCTTTGGCCTACAACAAAATTCAAAGAGAAATATCGCTTTTATTTTAAGGCTTACAATGAAAATCAAAAGATTACAACTTTTATCCTTGTGAACAAACACGAGGATCTCATATATCGAGGTCCTCGCCATGGGTTCTTTGCCCGTGGGGACTTTTGTGTCCGTGGACCACCGCAATTCGATCCGTAGAGACCCGGGTTCGAACTACAGATAAAGGCTCGCTTCACGAGGAAACGGCTACCGAGGGGATCACACTCAGAAGGAGAGGATCGCCGGGATCACACTCAGAAGGAGAGGATCGCCGGGATCACACTCAGAAGGAGAGGATCGCCGGGATCACACTCAGAAGGAGAGGATCGCCGGGATCACACTCAGAAGGAGAGGATCGCCGGGATCACACTCAGAAGGAGAGGATCGCCGGGATCACACTCAGAAGGAGAGGATCGCCGGGATCACACTCAGAAGGAGAGGATCGCCGGGATCACACTCAGAAGGAGAGGATCGCCGGGATCACACTCAGAAGGAGAGGATCGCCGGGATCACACTCAGAAGGAGAGGATCGCCGGGATCACACTCAGAAGGAGAGGATCGCCGGGATCACACTCAGAAGGAGAGGATCGCCGGGATCACACTCAGAAGGAGAGGATCGCCGGGATCACACTCAGAAGGAGAGGATCGCCGGGATCACACTCAGAAGGAGAGGATCGCCGGGATCACACTCAGAAGGAGAGGATCGCCGGGATCACACTCAGAAGGAGAGGATCGCCGGGATCACACTCAGAAGGAGAGGATCGCCGGGATCACACTCAGAAGGAGAGGATCGCCGGGATCACACTCAGAAGGAGAGGATCGCCGGGATCACACTCAGAAGGAGAGGATCGCCGGGATCACACTCAGAAGGAGAGGATCGCCGGGATCACACTCAGAAGGAGAGGATCGCCGGGATCACACTCAGAAGGAGAGGATCGCCGGGATCACACTCAGAAGGAGAGGATCACGGAGCGGGTGAGATCTACTAGGAGAAATCATAGCGCTCTCCACGAGGTTAAGGCGAAGCTTAACCTAGAGGGTATCTGTAGTTCGACCCGAATTGGTTACCTTTAGCTTGTAGATCTGTCGATCGCACTTGTACTGTTGCTGGGAGTCTTGGGATTACTCGTAGATCTCGCAAGAATTCTTCAGAAGTCCGAGCTCTTCCAAATCCTCAAAAATCCAACCTCCGGAAGCCTCGAAATCCCAGACCAGACCCAGAAGAAGACCTCTCTCCATCAACAAGACCCCCCCCTATTTATACAAGGGGGTGTAGAGCTTCTACTTCGACGAGCCACCTCGACAAGTTGGTAGAGGTGGCTCGACCATTAATGGAGAAACCTCGCCACTTGGGCTAACAACCCAGTTGGCGGCCTGCCCGTTCGCCGTTTTCCGCCGTTTCTCCGTTTTTCTCGGTCTCTCGGGTTTAGGCCCTGCCTATTCTGACTCTTGGCCTTCTCCGGACTTAGGTTCCGTCTGTATTTGGTTCCGGGACTAACTCTTGGTTTGTTCCGGTTCAACGGTCCTGGGATCCGATCGTCTATTCAAGTCCGGTTTAAGCCGTGCTTGTGGCAATGAGTTCACCGTCGAGTTCGCGTCTTAACGATTCGACGTCCGTATCATTCGATGGGTTGTCATTCGCCGACTCCCTGTCACGAGTTGGTTTCGGGGATCTTGTAAGTATTTTTTCAACGCCTACAACTCCATATAATAATCACTTCTTTTCAAATTTTCAAAGATATTTGGGTTCCATGAAACACGATGTTCGCAATCGAGCTCATCCGGAGGGTTCGATAGCTGAAAGATATGTGGCCAACGAATGCTTTGTGTTTGCATCACGTTACATGAATAAAAAGAAAATCGCACATCAGAATCCACCTAAGGATAAGAAGCGTGAAAAGTATCCAAGATCTGACTTAGATCAAATTCATGCATATGTATTAGACAATCTTGATATTTTCCAAGACTATCGAAGGTAACAAATAAAAATAGTAATATGGATGTTATATAATCATTTACTCTTAACTTACCAATATAATCTTATATATTATAATAATAGGCGACACCTAGAGAAGCTTAAGAATGAAATAACCGGTAGGAATGCAGCGCATACTATTCAGAAAAAACATAATAAAGAATTTACAGATTGGTTCAGAATTGATGTAAGTGTTGTATGATTCTAGCAACGAACTTTAAGTTAATCTTGCCTTTAATATTCTCTGATATTATTTGTTTAGGTTGAAAATTCACTTTTTAGGGGCACTACATTATCAAATGAAATTATTATTCATGCACAACGTCCTACTACGAAGTAAGACGTTATAATGAACATATCGTCAATGGGTATAAATTCCGAACGCTAAAGACCGATGATAGGAGGGTAACCCAAAACAGTGGAGTCATGGGTTGTTTTGCTCAAGAATGTTTTTCAAGTACAAGAGATTAGAATCCAGTTCTAGCTGACATACTTTATTATGGCCAATTAGAAGATATTGTGGAGGTAATCTATGGTTTTGGTAAACCCGAACAATGTAGTTACATGATGTTCAAGGTTCGGTGGTGTCCTGCAAAAATGCAAAAGGATCATTATGGGTTTACACTTGTCAATCTTGACCGAGAAATATATCAAGATGAGAAAGTTATTTTCGCAGAACAAGCGGATCAGTGCTTCTATGTGAAAGATCTGAATGTTATTACTGATTGGGTGGTTTTGTACAAGGAGCCAAGGTCCATTGTTCTTCCTAATAACAATGAAATAAATGATGAGGGAAGTGAAGATAATTGTAATGAATCATTTGAGTCATCTGATGATGTTTGGCAAGACTTCTCCTACACGCAAAATGTGGCGCTTGATATGATCGATCATGATAATCAAACCGACATTCCGAATCTTATTGCAAAATAATGATAATATGTATGAACTATGTTACAGTGCATTATTGTTTTAAAAAATTGCTTAATAAAATTATTTAATGCGGGTATGATAATTTATAATTCATGCATGTATATATTAATTGTTGAGTTACTTGATAATTTATTTTACAGATGAGGAATATGAGGCTCTTGGGTAAGAATCGTGATCGATCCCGGAGTACCACCCCCGGCACAGGTCACAATGAGGAGTCACCTAGGCCCTCTGGTGCCTCACCAGCACCATCTCCTCATGCGGGTATAAACTATTTAATATATTAATAAATTTTTTAATAAAAATTAGTCATCTAATTTATATTGTCTTTTTGATGCAGATTGGGGTTTTTCAACACCAGACCCCCTTTATGCACCACAAGCACCATCTCCTCATGCGGGTATAAATTATTTAATAGTTGCATAATTTTTAAAACATATTAGTAATGTAGCTCATATTGTTTCTTGATTGCAAGCTTGGGTTTTTCAACACTGCACTCACCCCGTGCACCACCATCTCCTTATGCGGGTACAAACTATTTAATAGTTGCATAATTTTTTAAAAACATATTAGTAATGTAGCTCATATTGTTTCTTGATTGCAAGCTTGGGTTTTTCAACACCCGGGCCCTCTGGTGCACCACCAGAACTATCACCTGAGACAGGTATTACTCAGTTAATATTTTCGTAATGATTAATTAATTCTTTATATTAATTATCCTCTTTATTTCTTGATTGCAGACTCCTGGACACCCTCCTTCTCTTCTCCTACATTTCAGACCGAGTTGCGTCCGAAGACAGACGAGTACCGCCATTTACCCTTCCCTCCGGACGCGATTAAGACCAGAGCTGAAGCAATGAAGCACCACGCAGTTGCGGAGAGAAGGTATAATGAGCTCATGCCTATAATGAAGGTTAGAATGACCGTTGCACTCGAAGCTAAAGATAGGGAGAAAGCGAAAGGTAAATTTTACTAATCCACTTTTAATTTTTACATTTTTTAAGTTACGTGATATATTAACATATTGTTATCATTATAGGTGTTATGC
This sequence comes from Asparagus setaceus, assembly GCA_012295165.1. Classification (NCBI taxonomy): domain Eukaryota; kingdom Viridiplantae; phylum Streptophyta; class Magnoliopsida; order Asparagales; family Asparagaceae; genus Asparagus; species Asparagus setaceus. The sequence continues at coordinate 42,521,466 of CM022705.1, read as the reverse complement.
CGAATCGCATAGCGAGACGACGTCGCGGGGGCAAGCCCGAGTCCAAACAACCACCAAGTGGCACGAGAGCCGTTATTCGCTGGAATAATGAAGCATTGCCTGTTGGTGCTTGGGTGCCGAGATTTAATAGTTATATCGGGGTTCTCGTACGTCGAGCAAGCATCATCAATCCTTATTATAATTTTAAAGAACTACCGTGGATAGCATACGAGCAGATATGGAAGGAACTTATGGTAATTATTCATGTTATTCATTTATTATTGATTAGCAATAGATATTGTATTATCGTAATTAAAATATGCATGCAAATTTACAGGCTCATTTTTGTCTTGAGGACTTTCCTAGGGCTTGGAACTATGTTTTTAATGTTAAGGTTGAAACCGTCCTCAAACAGTGGAGACATCAGATTAAGCAAGAAACATATGATAGGTATTCAGAGGACTGGGAGAGATTTTTGAACATCGATGAAAGGGTTGACAAGCTTCATTTCACAGCTCTCCTCATGTATTGGGACACTGAGGCCGCACAGGTTAGTTTTATGAAATTGCTTCTAAATCAACATGATATATTCATTCATTGTATCTTTACTGAAATTCAATTTTTAAAGAATAAATCAACGAAGGGGAAAGTAAATAGAGGGAAAAAGGTGCATGAACACCACTTGGGTTCACACTCTTATGCTATCCTGGAGGATGGTTATTGTCGAGAGCGGGTATATATTATTTAAAATTTTACATGATCTTCGTGCTTAGTATGATTACAAAGTCTCATAAATTTATAAAATTACAGGGAAAATCAATAATGCCGATGAACATAAAGGCAAAGTTGGCATATGGTACCTTCAGTGATCGTTATAAAGCTGATGAGAAAAATAAGGATAAGATGAAGGCAAACCTCGAGTTGGTGGTAAGACTTAATTATAACTTATTAATAAATTGAATTTACTTAAATTTTCTTAGATCTATTCCCAATGTTTCAATTTTTTAAACTTGATAATTTATTTTGGAGGGATTTGAACTTGCAACGAATGAGGTGGCGGCAATGCATATGTCTCAAGAGGAAGCAACAGGCGAGCCTGATCCTCACATGCTATCAGCAGAGGATAACATCAATCTCACTCAGAACGTGTTGGGATACAATAGGTAAACAATCAAAACGAATACTAAGATCCAATTTGTATTTGTTTAAAATTATCGAATTCAAATGCGAACTCTAATATTCTTGAATACTTGGTATTTGATAAAAATTCATGAGTACTTATCGAATATTAACGTATTTTTAATAATATGCATATTAAGATTATTTAATCTTTTAAAATCAGAACATAAAACTTATTTGGATCATTTCCACCCCCAATAATAGGAGAGGAAGATATCCATTGCATGGTGTTAGCGCTACACCGGGCATTAGATCATTCACAGGATCCTCCATGTCATCTACAGCAGCGTCCACAGCACAATCCAATATTTCTGCTATGCCACTTGTTCTCCGTGTCTCTGGGTTTTTACGTGGAAGGATTAACTCTGAACTGTACGTTCAGGTGACTAAGGAGATGAGTACTGCTGTGTTGAGGACCCGCACGATGGACGAGGTCATGTCTTACATTATAGGTTGCTTGGCCGGTGATTCGCCGACTGCTCGTGATGTTATAGGACTTATAACATCGTGCCTAATACTGCTTCGACTAAGCAAGGTACGTATCTTATTTCGGTGTTAATGCTATTTTAATATGAGTTCATAAATTCTATTATAATTACATATTACTCCTTTAAATGCAGAAAATGACACGAAAATTATATATTGGTCTCCATAATATTCAATAGTTACATAATATTCATTAAAGTGAAAACCTAAGGAACTAATGCTAAATTGAATATTTAGGACTAATACATAAAGAAAACATTTATATTTGATATAATGTCAAATTCACATGATTCTACAACATAATCAACTTGACTTTCAGGCTGGAGATGACGATAATTGAGCCTTTGCCGATGACAAGATGTGAGGTTTTTATTTTTTATTTTTGGAATTTTATGCACTAAACAGTTTTCATTTGCAAGAGTACTCTATTTTATTTATCTAGTGTTATATGGACTCGGGATTGCTAGTACATTTGTTGTAAATATATGATTGTTGAATGTGTGTATTGGATTGTTGGATGTGGTTGTTGGATTGGATTGGATTGGATTGGATTGTTGGATGAGTTTATTGGATTGGATTGTTGGATGTGTATTATATTGGTTTGGAATATTGTTGGATGTGTATTATATTTTTTTGGGCTGTAAATGTATATTGATTTGTATATCAGGTAAATGTAAATTGTAGAAGCAATCAAATGTGTAAAAATATTTTTTTTTGCATGAAATATAGCAACCTAGACGGAAATTCCGTCTAGGTTGACGGAACCTAGACGGATTTTCCGTCTAGGTTGTTATTATAGCAACCTAGACGGAAATTCCGTCTAGGTTGCCAACCTAGACGGAAAAAAACTCCGTCTAGGTTGTATTCCGTCTCGGTTGATCAATTTAGATGGAAATTCCGTCTAGTTTGACTCAATCTAGATGAAAATATTCTAGACGGACCTTTCTAGATGGAATTCCGTCTAGTTTGGTCAAACTAGACGGAAATTTGAGCAAACTAGACGGTCTTTCCGTCTAGTTTGCTCATTTTTCTACTAGAACCTGTAAGTATAGCGTGATAGACTGTAATTGTAGCATGATAACTTGTAAGTGTAGCGTGATAACCTGTAAGTGTAGCATGATAACCTGTACGTGTAGCGTGATAACCTAAAAGTGTAGCATGATAATCTGTAAGTGTAGCGTGATAACTTAAAAGTGTAGCATGATAACCTGAAAGTATAGCGTGATAACTTGTAAGTGTAACGTGATAGACTGTAAGTGTAACTGAAAGTGTAGCATGATAACCTAAAAGTGTAGCATGATAAAGTGTAGCATGATAATCTGTAAGTGTAGCATGATAACTTGAAAGTATAGCGTGATAACCTGTAAGTGTAGCGTGATAACCTAAAAATGTAGTGTGATGCACTGAAAGTGTAGCATGATAACCTGAAAGTGTAGCGTGATAACCTGTAAGTGTAGCGTGATAGACTATAAGTGTAGCGTGATAAACTGAAAGTGTAGCGTTATAACCTGTAAGTGTAGCGTGATAACCTGAAAGTGTGAAATAATTAATGTAAAATAATAACGTGAAATTTAACTAACAATAAAATGAGTGGTCGAGAAATAATTTTCATGAATAAAATGAGAAATTAATGTGAAATAATTAATGTAAAATAGTAACGGAAATTATGTGAAATTAATGAGTGGTTGACTAAAATCAAAATTAACTAAAATTTCATCAAAAATAATAAATTTAACTAATTTTTATGGATTCATGAATAATAATGAGAAATTAATGTGAAATAATTAATGTGAAATAATAATAACATGAAATTATGAGAAATTAATTAGTAGTTCACTAAAATCAAGTTTAACTAAAATTTCATCAAAAATAATTAGGTTAAAGGATACAAGCAATAGTGATTTGGTTTGGAGATAAAGTTGAGTAAACAAATAGGGCTAGAAATAAAACCCCTATTTATTATTAATTAAAAATAACGGCTGAATAGAAATAGCTCTCTCTCTCTCATTTTCTTAAGTTTTATAATTTTAAAAGGGCCCACTTAATAGATATATGAAAGGGTATAGTTGGTATTTAAAGAAAATATTAGGGAGGCCCACATATGCAAGTATGATATTTTAGAAGTTGGGTTTAAAGGCAAATACAAAAAATAATTAGGTTAAAGGATACAAGCAATAGTGATTTGGTTTGGAGATAAAGTTGAGTAAACAAATAGGGCTAGAAATAAAACCCCTATTTATTATTAATTAAAAATAACGGCTGAATAGAAATAGCTCTCTCTCTCTCATTTTCTTAAGTTTTATAATTTTAAAAGGGCCCACTTAATAGATATATGAAAGGGTATAGTTGGTATTTAAAGAAAATATTAGGGAGGCCCACATATGCAAGTATGATATTTTAGAAGTTGGGTTTAAAGGCAAATACAAAAAATAATTAGGTTAAAGGATACAAGCAATAGTGATTTGGTTTGGAGATAAAGTTGAGTAAACAAATAGGGCTAGAAATAAAACCCCTATTTATTATTAATTAAAAATAACGGCTGAATAGAAATAGCTCTCTCTCTCTCTCTCTCTCTCTCTCTCTCTCTCTCTCTCTCATTTTCTTAAGTTTTATAATTTTTAAAAGGGGCCCACTTAATAGATATATGAAAGGGTATAGTTGGTATTTAAAGAAAATATTAGGGAGGCCCACATATGCAAGTATGATATTTTAGAAGTTGGGTTTAAAGGCAAATACAAAAAAATAATTAGGTTAAAGGATACAAGCAATAGTGATTTGGTTTGGAGATAAAGTTGAGTAAACAAATAGGGCTAGAAATAAAAACCCCTATTTATTATTAATTAAAAATAACGGCTGAATAGAAATAGCTCTCTCTCTCTTGTTCGAGTCTTCGGATTGGGAATTGAGATTCTTGTTCTTGATTTGGTTGGGGATTGGTCGCCATTTGGCTCCGGTGTCCGATGAGTTTGATCTGGAGGCGGTAGTGAACCTGAACGCCATATGTGGTCTCTTTCGGGTCTAATTTGAATGAAAAGGCCAAAGCCAGATGAAGGTTTTATTAATGTCCGGCCCATTCCTTAAATAATAAGGGGCAAAAAAAAAAATAAATAAAATAAAATAAAAGTCATGCCGCGCTTTATAAGACTTCCTACTTCGCGGAAGAGTTAGATACTTCATATTTATAGTACCGTTAGGTTCCCCAATATTGTAAGACTTCCTACGTCGCGTAGGACTGGGCATTAGGAAAAATCATTACCCGTTCCCTAATTCCACTCTAACTAGGATTCTTCATTATTACTCTTTATAAACCCCAAATTCGTTCACAATATTGAAACCACAGAAACAATTAACCCAGTTCTTTTCAAGAAAATCAAGAAGATGAGTTTTTCGATGATCAAAGGTTCTTCATCCTCTTCTTGTTCAACACAACAACAGCAAGAAGAGAACCATCCCCTAACACAGGAGGAGGCATGGGAGCAGGCAGCGGCTCAGAGAGGTCTATCTCGACGTACGCTCTACGTGACGAAGACGGTCACCACAACCGACGCAAGGAAAGATCAGAACCGGTACGAGCTAGGCCTGGATGACTTTAAAACCTCGATGCCGCTGCTCGAGCTAGCAATCCGATCACACACCAAGCCTTCACAGGATGTTATGGTTCTTGATAAACAGGGTCGAGAGTATTCGATGATCTTCAAGTTTATCGAAAGCAATCGCCGGTATCGGTTCATGGGCAGTGAATGGGGGAGGTTCATGAGGAACAATGACTTCCAACCTGATCAAATCATGAGGATCTATGGGTTGGCTGATGGCCGCAGAAGAAATTGGGGCTTTGCTTTCGTTAATAAATTTGATGAGTAAATCAAATAGAGCGGAGAGAGAGGAGAGACCTTTTCTGTTGACGTTGTCTATCTTTCTTTTTGTTTCTTGATTAATTAATTAGGTTGCATGTGTGTCAATTTTTTTTCCTTTTGAAGAACTTTGTTAGTCAGAATATTTCCAGCTGACGTTTGTTTTTATCAGAAAGATAGAACTTTATTTGTTTGTGTTATTGATCAGTTTTCATCTTCTATTAATTTCCTTAGTTAAGTTTCTATTGTTTGTTGGGTTGTGGATTTGGAGATATATATATATTGTTTAATTGAGCTGATCCTGCAGGAAAGAAGAGAGGTTAACACAATAAAAGAAATTGAGGAGTCTATACTTATGCTCATACTTTCACAATGCCCTCGCACCAATCATAACTCCAGAGCCCTTGAAACATTAATAAAGATGAGTTACAATCAGATAATTTTGATATATAAGAAAGGCATAAAAAAAATTAATGCTATTTAAAGTTTGTCGAAATCAGATCTGAACTTGAGAGGAATCACCTAGCGCTATATCCGTACATGTAGTCTCGTCGCCGTTCTATCGTCATTTTAATTCGCCGTGGGATCGGTTTTCGCGCTGCTAGTAGACTTCTCACCAGACTCCACATCTTCTTTCTTAGCGACATTGTCCAAGACCAGTTCGAGAGGGCGGACTACTAATAAAAGGGGAAAAGTAGGACTGATTATAAGCAAATAAATGCGGATAATCAAAGATTTTTTTTAGTTAAAAAAATAGAAACTTACTCCCTTTTAAAGCTGAAATTACTTCAGCATCCTCGCCATCCCCTACGCCGTAGGAACTTACAGAATAATATGATCGAATGATAGTGTTTTATGGGATTCATCTAAAAAACGATGAAGAGAAACAGATTTAGCAAACAAGGAGGCATGAAATATTTAATTTAACAAAGAGAATAAAACTTACCAACTGTTAGAGGAATCGAGCGCTTGAAATATGGTTTAGTAAGTCCGAGTGGCGCGACACCAACTGGTTCTCTCTCTCTTGGAGTGGCTCCTTGTGCAAACTTATCAATTGATGATTCCCTATCCCACATATCCACTGGGTCCATGGGGTTCTCTTGGAAGTTTTCCTCATGCTCATTTAGTTGTGGAAATTGAGTCGAAGCACGTGTTTTTGAACTTTCTGATGACGAAGATGTGGTCTTGGGCCTTTTAGTTTCCTTCTTGCTAGAACTATTGTGTACAGCGGGCTTGTCAAGAATTCTTGCCTTCCTTTTGGCTTGTTGACCGAAACGACTAATGCCTAGTTGAGTTCGCATAAATGATCTGTACGCCATGTAAGCGGTATGGATGTCCAACGCATATCTTTCAGTGATATAGAAATCTCTAGCATCACCCGGCATTACAAAAGATGAGCTTGTTCTGTTTCTCAAGAGGGAGGCCCAAGACTTTGCTAGAAACTCGGAGGTGAACTCGAGTTGGGATCTCTCGAGTAAAACAATCGGAACATCATGTGAAAAACCAAACTGGTTTGCAACACGCTGAGGGTTGTATGTCTCTGAAATATACGTGGAATTACTCCGATATGGAAGCCAACCTGTTCTGAGGCTGATTAAGAATTCCACATTTAGATACTCCATTACTATAGAAGAACCGCTCGCTGCACCTTCATCCTTGAACTCGCGAAGTTCTTGCTTAGTCCCCGCGGGCAGTGGTCACATTACAAAATGATGTTTTTGATTACTGGTATTCAAGAAGAATAGAGTGATGTCATGTGCGGAAATATCTGCATAAACTCCTCCAACGATGGCAACTAGTTCAGGAAAACGCTTCCTCAAAGTTTCCGGGACAGTATTTGCATACAAACTCGGGATGTAGTACGCAAAAAAGCCAAATAAATATAAGAAAGCGTAGGAGGAGCGAGTGAAACTCTGATTCCCCGAGCCATTTTATTCGCCATCACAAAGGTCTCTGGTTTCATAAACTTTGAGCTAGAAGGCATGACAAATAGGTTTAGCCACATTGCGAAATAAGCCGTTAGGAGTGTCTCCTCACAGAACCCTCGCGGTTGGACTTTATCCCACCTGTTGTGATCTCCTATAAAGTCAAAAGTATTGTTCCCCATATCAAATGGATTTTTTGAGTCAACCCATGTTTTTCGAAGTGCTCCATTTGCAATAATGAAATGACTAATCCACTCACTGAATTCTACGTTTGAGTTGCCGGATTTTGCTGCGATATATCGAAATGCGTCAAAAACTTCTTTCAATGATTTGGGCCATTTATAATTTTCATAATTCCCTTCTCTGGTGGGTTCTTTCATGCCGAGTAACTCCGAGTCTAGAGGTATATACTCCTCGTACCAATCGCCATAAATTGGCAAACCGGAAAGAACTTGCAAATCCAACAGTGTCATCGTCCATTCATGATCCTCTAAGATGCATGTGTTCGTTTTGTGATTCCAATTTTCAATAAAACCCTTGAGAAATCTTGTGGGGATCATTATATAGTTAAACATCGAGATATACACGGCCTTGTAAAGGCCAGTTTTAAGTAACACGCTTCTAGCTTTGATTAGCATATATCTTGTCCACTCGACGTACCCTTCGCTTTTATAGTATTTTGGCATTCAGCGCACCCAAAAGGAAGTCCCTCACTTCTCCACGTTTCCTTTCACCATTTCACAACCTAGTAAATCTGTTGGGCGCGCGGACCGCGGAACCGTCGAGAGAAACCACCACAAACGGAAAGCCAAAAACACAATAAAAGAGTAAAGACACGAGATTTACGTGGTTCGGCAAGTTGCCTACGTCCACGGGGTAAGGAGGGGGGATTTTCACTAATAGAAAGAGAGAATACAAATTAGGATTACAAGTTCTCACCAAGAAACCCTAAAAAAAAACCTCTCAATCTCTCAAAAGATCTCCTCTCCAAAGATGCACAAAACCCTCTCAAAGGTCGCTCAAAACGTGCTTGAAACTTCCCTAATAATCGTTTAGGGTTATATATAAACTCTAAACGAACCGGTTTAAAACCAAACCCGTGATTCGACTGCCTGCATTAGTCGACTACTACTTCAGATTAGTCGACTACTACTTCAGATTAGTCGACTACAATACGATTAGTCGACTACTACTTCAGATTAGTCGACTACTACTTCAGATTAGTCGACTACAATACGATTAGTCGACTACTACTTCAGATTAGTCGACTACAATGCCTAGTAGTCGACTCACGAACTCCAAAACCGCCTTGTGCATGTTTTGTGCATGTTCTACAATTCTCCACCTCGTACATTATTTGATTTACCTCAAATTTTGGACGAACACCGTAAGAACACCAAGAACATCTAGAGAGATCTCCATCACCAATCCAGCCAATCCAACAAGGCCACTACACCGCTGCCGCCACGCATCTCCACCGGATCAAGCTCATCGTAGTTCACCTCAAATCATCTCCACCTTACCCATTACCGTCTCCGGCCATGCCCTCTTGGGCAAATCAACACGGTTGATATGAAGCAAGTCTAAGCAATGCTTAAACTTACTACTGTGACCACCTTGGTTAACATGTCCGCGGATTCTCATTCGTGTGCACCTTCATGAGAGAAATATCACCTTCCTCTATGACATCCCGCACAAAATGATACCGACATCGATATGCTTGGTACGAGCATGATGAACCCGATTCTTCGCCAAGTGAATTGCACTCGACCGCCACACCACAAGTTCACGTTTTCTGCTCAATCCCCAAATCGCCTAGAAGACCCCATAACCACGGTGCTTTCTTCACTCCCTCTGTCATGGCCATGTACTCACCAGAGTAGAAAGTGCCATCAGAGCTCGTAACATCGACGCCAACTAACCGGAGCTCCATGTATCTTGAATACATAACCGTAGTAGATCGCCGCCTATCTAGATCGCCCGCATAATCGAGTCCACAAACCCGCTAACTGACATGTTTCTCCACCAAAACACGACTCAGATCAACGGTACCCTTTAAGTACCGAGGACCCACTTCATCGCTTCCCGGCGCCTTTCCGGATTCGCCATGAATCTACCGATCACACTAATCGCCTGTGAAATATGCGTGTACACAACATTGCATACATTAAACCGCCAACCGCACTAGCATAGGGAACACGCTCCATGTGCCTTCTCTTCCACAGAGGGAGATTGATTACCGTAAAGCCTAAAGTGTGGAGCCAATGGAGTCACCACCGACTTAGCACTTTGCATCCCGAACCTCGCGATCACCCGCTCTATGTAGCCCTTCTGACTCAAGAACAATCGCCGATTCGCCCGCTCTCTTCTAATCTCCATACCCAGTATTTTTCTAGCAAAGACCCATGTCCTTCATCTCGAACTCTTCACCAAGTTGAGATTTCAACCTATCTATCTCCACCCTGCTCTTAGAAGCAATAAGCATGTCATCCACATACAAATGAAGATAGATAAAATTACCTCCGCGAAGCTTCCGAATGTAAACACAACAATCATGATCGCCGGAAAACCCATGCTTCAAAGATGAAGGAGTCAAATCGCTTGTACCATCGCCGGGAGATTGCTTTAATCCATACAAGGACTTCCTCAAACGACACACATGATTCTCCTTATCCTCAACCTTGTAGCCCTCAGTTGATGCATGTAGATCTCTTCATCCAAGTCTCCGTGCAAGAAGGTCGCTTTTAACATCGAAGTTGATCCACTCAAAATCACCATAAGCAACAATACTCAATAGCACCGAATAGATGTGTGTTTCACCACCGAGAAAATATCTCATTGTAATCCACACCCTCTTTACGTGCAAAACCCTTAGCCACTAGCCTCGCCTTGTATCTTACACCACCGAAGCTCAAAGATCTTCCTTTCTTTTATACACCCACTTACAACCAATAGCTTTTCTTCCTATGGGCAATGGGACCACCTCCCATGTATGATTCTTCCGAAGAGATTCCATCTCTTCCTCCATCGCAGCCAACCAACTCTCACTATCCTTGTCCCGAATAGCTTCCTTGAAGGAGACCGCTCGTCCTCCTCCACCGAGTGCGTGATTCAACCATATTAGCCTGCCCATAGTGCTTCAGGGGTTGATCAGCCCCCAGCTTCAGAACCTGCTTGTATGCTCGCTTTGGCCTAGTGGAAGCCAAATTATCCTCGAGCTGCTGTTGTTGTAGTGCCTGTGTATTTTCCTGCTGAACCTCCTCCCCGCCAAGCTCATCATCTACCCGACTTCCCACTTGAGCACGATTAGAACCTAGTTGGTCTTTAGGTTCTATTTCAATAACCCGAGACTTAGAAGTCTCACCACCATAACACCATCATCCTTGGACGCCCTAGCAATCATGGATTTCTCATCAAAGATAACATCCCTCGCTGACCACTTAACTTTGAATCTTTCGTACACCAAAGGCGATAGCCTTTACGCCTTTGCATATCCCAAGAATATTTCTTTCGCCGCTGCTTTCCTCGCTGACGGATAGTAGGCGGTACATCCGAAAATTTCGAGCCTATCATAATCAGATGCTCTCGACCACACCCTATAGGGTGTATCACCATCCAATATCGAATGTGGTGAACGGTTCACAATGTAACAAGTCAGAGCCACCGCCGCTTCACCATTCGCTGCCCAACTCGCATAAGATCGCGATACTCACCGCTTTCTCCCGCAGTTGTTCGGCCTCTCCGCGACCCCATTCTCACGTGGTGTAGACTCGACCGCCCAGGTCGAACAATTCCCCGATCACGAACTCCTTGAAAGCACCATCTCAGATACTGCACCGCTATCGATCTCGGTGTCTTCAATTTCTTTCTGTCTGTTCTCAACCATTGTTCTCCACTTCTTGAATGTCTCGAACACCTCATTCTTGTGCTTCGTAAAGTAAATCCAAGCATACCTAGAATAATCATCTATAAACGAGACATAATACACGGAACCACCCTTGAAGTTGTCTCGAGCCGGACCCCAAACATCCGTGTGCACATAATCTAGTATCCCTCGCTCTTAGACTTGCTGCTCGAACTTGACCTCGTGTGACTTTCCATACACACAATCCTCGCAACCACCGGAGTCCAAAGCACCAACCGAGATAAGATTCTTCCGCAAGTCGGGAACATGCCTCACATCCGCCAAGGTTCGAACCACTCCATCATGCATCTTGATTTTGATATTACCTAGCCCCACTGCTTTACAAGCATGGTTATTCCCCATCAATACAGTTCCACCATCAATGCCTCGTAGGTAGTAAACCACTTCCTATTTGGACACATATGGTAAGAGCAACCGAATCAAGTATCCACTTCCGGAGATATCCTCGCCACCGCTGCATTCGAGAGTATATAGATTACCGTGACGAACACCCTTCATCACTACTAAGGAACCACGAACAACCTTCTTCACTCCGTTTTCCGTCACAATCCGCAACCACCGGAGTCCAAAGCACCAACCGAGATAAGATTCTTCCGCAAGTCGGGAACATGCCTCACATCCGCCAAGGTTCGAACCACTCCATCATGCATCTTGATTTTGATATTACCTAGCCCCACTGCTTTACAAGCATGGTTATTCCCCATCAATACAGTTCCACCATCAATGCCTCGTAGGTAGTAAACCACTTCCTATTTGGACACATATGGTAAGAGCAACCGAATCAAGTATCCACTTCCGGAGATATCCTCGCCACCCGTGACGACATAGCACTCCTTATCGCTCCCTTCCTCCTCAAACGTAGCTCGCTTCTTCCTTGCCCTCTCTCCTCTCGGTCTTGTTGTTGTTCTTCTTTCCACCTACTCTCTTATTTGGACGGTCGACTTTGAAATGCCCGACTTCACCGCACTTGAAACATCCTTTTCCCGCAAGAGGTCTTGATTTAGATCTAGACTTTCCTCCCTTGCCTTTTCCTCGCCATTGCTCCTTCCTCTTGCAAACAATCCTCGCTTGTTCCTTGTTACCACCAGTGGCCATGTCACTAGTTGCAATCTTCCAAGATCGTCCGCTAGAAGTGCCGCTCTAGTCTCATCCATCTTCAAATTTTCTCCCACAAGCATCGGTGTTTGCACTGTGTTCTCATAAGACTTCGGCAGAGACGTAGTAGAAGCGCTGATCCTCGTCTCCTACTTTAACATCTATGTCTTTCAAATCTGATATGATCCTATCAAACTTGTTGATGTGTTCCTGATTGATGAGCCCTCCTCCATCTTGCAAGTATACAATTTGGATTTTAAGTAGATCCGGTTAGTTAGACTCTTCGTCATGAAGGTACCTCTAACTTCTTCCACACGCTACCGTTTCCTCTCCATCTACCAAGAAAGCTACATCCCTCTCAAGGCATAGGATAATCGACGCCTGCTTCCGTGATCCAACTCCTCCCAATCCTCACCGGACATATCCTTGTTCTTCTTCTCCTTTCCATCCAAAGCCTTGTGCAATTTTTATGAAATTAGAAAGTTTTTCATCTCAGATCCTCCAATAGGAAAAGTCGTTCTTCCCATTGAACTTTTCAATCTCGAATTTTCCCACTTTGACCGATTTATCGTTGACGACATCCTCTCGCTTGTCTTCGTGAATCCGCTTCTCTCGTGAATCACCGAACACCCCTCAAATTAGAAATTACACCACTTCCAATCAACAATAGCTCGATACCAATTGTTGCCAAGGACCGCTGGAACCGCCGAGAGAAACCACCACAAACGGAAAGCCAAAACACAATAAAAGAGTAAAGACACGAGATTTACGTGGTTCGGCAAGTTGCCTACGCCCACGGGTAAGGAGGGGATTTTCACTAATAGAAAGAGAGAATACAAATTAGGATTACAAGTTCTCACCAAGAAACCCTAAAACAAACCTCTCAATCTCTCAAAAGATCTCCTCTCCAAAGATGCACAAAACCCTCTCAAAGTTGCATTAGTCGACTACAATACGATTAGTCGACTACTACTTCAGATTAGTCGACTACAATACGATTAGTCGACTACTACTTCAGATTAGTCGACTACAATACGATTAGTCGACTACTACTTCAGATTAGTCGACTACAATACGATTAGTCGACTACTACTTCAGATTAGTCGACTAATACATCAGATTAGTCGACTACTACTTCAGATTAGTCGACTACAATACGATTAGTCGACTACAATACGATTAGTCGACTAATACATCAGATTAGTCGACTAATACATCAGATTAGTCGACTACAATACGATTAGTCGACTACTACTTCAGATTAGTCGACTACTACTTCAGATTAGTCGACTAATACATCAGATTAGTCGACTACTACTTCAGATTAGTCGACTAATACATCAGATTAGTCGACTACAATACGATTAGTCGACTAATACATCAGATTAGTCGACTAATACATCAGATTAGTCGACTACTACTTCAGATTAGTCGACTACAATACGATTAGTCGACTACTACTTCAGATTAGTCGACTACTACTTCAGATTAGTCGACTACTACTTCAGATTAGTCGACTACAATACGATTAGTCGACTACTACTTCAGATTAGTCGACTACAATACGATTAGTCGACTACAATACGATTAGTCGACTACTACTTCAGATTAGTCGACTACAATACGATTAGTCGACTACAATACGATTAGTCGACTACTACTTCAGATTAGTCGACTACTACTTCAGATTAGTCGACTACAATACGATTAGTCGACTAATACATCAGATTAGTCGACTACTACTTCAGATTAGTCGACTACAATACGATTAGTCGACTACAATACGATTAGTCGACTACAATACGATTAGTCGACTAATACATCAGATTAGTCGACTAATACATCAGATTAGTCGACTACAATACGATTAGTCGACTACTACTTCAGATTAGTCGACTACTACTTCAGATTAGTCGACTACTACTTCAGATTAGTCGACTAATACATCAGATTAGTCGACTAATACATCAGATTAGTCGACTACTACTTCAGATTAGTCGACTACAATACGATTAGTCGACTACTACTTCAGATTAGTCGACTACTACTTCAGATTAGTCGACTACAATACGATTAGTCGACTACTACTTCAGATTAGTCGACTACAATACGATTAGTCGACTACTACTTCAGATTAGTCGACTACAATACGATTAGTCGACTACAATACGATTAGTCGACTACAATACGATTAGTCGACTACAATACGATTAGTCGACTACAATACGATTAGTCGACTAATACATCAGATTAGTCGACTAATACATCAGATTAGTCGACTACTACTTCAGATTAGTCGACTACTACTTCAGATTAGTCGACTAATACATCAGATTAGTCGACTAATACATCAGATTAGTCGACTAATACATCAGATTAGTCGACTACTACTTCAGATTAGTCGACTACAATACGATTAGTCGACTAATACATCAGATTAGTCGACTACTACTTCAGATTAGTCGACTACAATACGATTAGTCGACTACAATACGATTAGTCGACTACAATACGATTAGTCGACTACAATACGATTAGTCGACTACAATACGATTAGTCGACTACAATACGATTAGTCGACTAATACATCAGATTAGTCGACTACAATACGATTAGTCGACTAATACATCAGATTAGTCGACTACTACTTCAGATTAGTCGACTAATACATCAGATTAGTCGACTAATACATCAGATTAGTCGACTACTACTTCAGATTAGTCGACTAATACATCAGATTAGTCGACTACAATACGATTAGTCGACTACTACTTCAGATTAGTCGACTACTACTTCAGATTAGTCGACTAATACATCAGATTAGTCGACTACTACTTCAGATTAGTCGACTACAATGCCTAGTAGTCGACTACTGAACCTGAAAACTGTCTTGTGCATGTTTTTGTGCATGTTCTACAAAATCAATGCTACTTAGCAAATTAATTGCATTGTTGCATGGTTGTAGTACTCGAATCTTCGAATTGTCAGTTTCCTTCACTATCTCCCCCTCATACAAGGACGCGGTTGCTCTTTGAACAAGAGGAGTCCAGTTCTCAAAATTTTCCACCATAGACATGATCTCATGATCTTCAAATTCACGTGGGAGCGGATTAGTACGCAGGAAAAGCCCATTGTACTTGTCTCGGCCATCCAACATAGAATTGACCCATTCCCATCGATCGAGCTTAAACTGACCGTCAGGATCAGTGTCTCTTACATAACGGTTAATCTCTTCGTCAGAAGGCTCGTGCACGTGCAAGGGGAGTTTAGGTGATCGAGTCCAACTGAATCCCACTGCAGCGAAGGTAGCCTCGTAAGCATATAAGTTTAAAAAAATTCCATGATAGCAGCAAAAAGAAACATGATGCAAACAGTGGGTTTCTTATGTGTAATCAACAAATAAGAATCCCACTGGGGCATTTGTTGAAGCTAAAAAATAATAATAATACAGAGGAGTAACAACTTGATTTATGTCCAATCACATCAAGCTTTGATCTCTATAGTAAAATTTGTAAAGCGAATGAATAATCCGGCTTTAGCAGAATGAAGAGGCCCGAGGCCCTTGAAGATAAAGAATTTAAATCGCATTAGGATATCTGGTGAGAGTTAATAATACACATGATAAATTCAAGTGAAACCTAGTATAATCTATTGTGTTTAACTCCCAATAATAATAATAAATAAATAAAAGGACTATGTTAATGCTATCAAAGCTTATTTTATCATTAGAGAAAAACTGGCCTTATCAAAGAACTCGTTGGGTAAAATTTGCTGTGAATATTTTATCTCTCACTAATATTCATTCAAGCAAGTAATTGGCTTGTTTCAAATCCAATTTAAAGGAAAGAGAAGTTAAAGTGGAGGATTTGGATCCAAACCACCGCTTAACAAGTAAAGGGATCAAAGAGATAAAGGATTTATGTTTGAATTTGATCTAATCACTATCTACATATATATACACCCATCATCAAAAAGAGTCTGCAGTGGCCCTCTCTCTTTCTCGCTCGGCCAGTTACAAAACCAAAAGACCAAGAAAAATTCTCAACCTCCTTCTTCTCTCTCAGCTAGCCTAGGTATACGCTCTTTGTCATCTCTTCATCAAAAAAGGGTCTAGCCACATAGAAAATTTCTCTTCAAGGAAATCCCAACCCAACTTCATCCGTGACTACTACAAACCCATCCATCAAAGCCTCCATCAAAACCTCCAACCCAAAGAAGAAAAAGAGAGAGAAAAAAGGAGTCGTCCTTACCGATTGTTGGGTGCTGATTAATAAAAAAAACAAATAAATAAATATGGGGTCCCTGTACTCCTCTAGAGTCCTTACACTCTTGTTGGAATCCCTGTACTCCCCTCAGAGTCTCTGCAACCCTTTTGAAGTCCCTGTACTCCCCTCTCAGAGTATCACTCATTCGAGTCCTCAGACTCTCTAGAGTCCTTACACTCTTGTTGGAATCCTGTACTCCCCTCTCGAGTCTCTGCACTCATTCGGAGTCCATGTACTCCCCCCAGAGTCTCTATACTCATTCGGAGTCTCTGTACTCCCCGAGTCTCTATACTCATTCGAGTCCATGTACTCCCCGAGTCTCTATACTCATTCGAGTCCATGTACTCCCCGAGTCTCTATACTCATTCGAGTCCCTGTACTCCCCTCTCGAGTCTCTGCACTCATTCGGAGTCCATGTACTCCCCCCAGAGTCTCTATACTCATTCGGAGTCTCTGTACTCCCCGAGTCTTTGTACTCATTTGGAGTCTCAGTACTCCCCTATACCTGTTAATTTTTTGAGTTGATCTTATAATGTTGTGGCAATTGTTTGGACAAAATAAAGAAAAAGAAACACAAAGTAAAATCGATGAAAATACCAACGCCGAGTTGCTCCGAAAATATCGACAAAATAATTGGATACATGGATTCGTAGTATTTCAGTTCGACAGGTGATAAAAGAATTTATACCTTCCGATTGCAATTTTGCTGACCCTTGACAAATCTTTCTTGACAAATCTTTACCAAGCAAACTCACTCAACTCCGAGATAAGATTGATTCCCAATAGTCCAAACCTATAACCGCGAGGCTAATTTATAAATCTTTCCTAGGAATCGAAATCTGATGGGGTTAGGGACTCAAACGTTTGTCTACATAGTAGAGTTCTGAAAGGGATTTAAACACAAAATCTACCGCATGATTAAACATTTAAAATTTAAAACACCGAAACCTTACCCTTTGTAGAGGAACCGCCATTGCCAACATTAGCTCAAATCTTTGGTAGATGAAAAAAATCATAACAATCCAAATTGGCAATTTGCACCCCAGTAAATCGCAAAAATTACAGTTCAGTCCCTGGAAAATCCAGAAACTACAAAACAACCCAGAGTTTACAGTTTACTCCCTAATAAAACTGCAGAAATTGCAGTTCTGCCCCTAAAAAATCTAGAAACTGCAAAACAGTCCAGAACTTGTAGTTTACTCCCTAAAAACACTGCAAAAATTACCATTTCAGCCTAGTTTTGCAATATAGTCCAAAATTTATAGTTTACACCCTGAAAAACTATAGAAATTACATTTTAGCCCAGCTTTGCAATTCAATCCAGAAATTTCAGCTTGGTCCCCCTATAAATTCATAAATTGCAGAAATTGCGCATTCGTACTTAAAATACAAAGACAAATTCAAGTCATCAAACTTGGCACGGACCCCTACGTCCCTAAACTGGATGAAAGAATATTTTTGTGTCAAAAGAAACGCACTCAAAATAACCTGGTGTAAAAACATGCGCCAATAAGTTTAAGATCAAACGGTTCAATTGTGTCGACCCCTAAGTCGTTAAACTAGTCCAAATACACAATCTGGACAAAGTTTCAAATTCGACCTCTATATCGTTAAACTGGAGGAAATTCTAAAATCAACCTGTACGTCATTAAACTGGTCAAAACTCTGAACTTGACCTCTACATCATTAAACTGGACAAAATCCTAAATTGGACCTCTACATTGTTAAACTGGAAGAACTTCCAAATTCGACCACTACGTCGTTAAACTGGAGCAAATTTCAAATCTAACCTCTATGTCACTAAACTGGATTTAAAATCAAATTTGATCTCTGTAGGCATAAAAAATTGCTTGTCAATACCCGAGCAAGACTCGTAACGATGGGTTGACAACCGACGATCCATTCGACAAACCCGCGCATAGCGCGTAAAAGCGGTGACGAACACATGAAGTGGGTCAACAAGGCGCATTTAATCAACGAGGCTACGTGTTATGGAATGAATCCAACAAGCAAAGCTTCAACGAGATCGATCGGATTCGAACGTCAACAAGATCGGATTTGAACACCGACCGATCGTCACTTAAACCTGTTGACGGGATGAAACCAATCAAGTGAACCAAGCACGGACTTAGAACGACGATGACAAGATCGGAACGAACGTCGCGGAAAAGTCCGAAAAAACCAAACCAAACCGAGGAGCCAAGCGGCGTTCGGCCGAAACCCGGACACCGTTTGGTGTCCGGCCAATGGCCGGACACCAAATGGTGTCCGCCGGACACCAAATGGTGTCCGGCCGGCCAACAAACCCCCTCTCCCTCTTGTTTTCCTATAAATAGTGGGGGTGCTCAGTTTCAGGGGCTGGATTTTTGGAGATTGGATTTTCTGATATTCTTGAGAGAGCCCTCGCGAGATCCACGAGCCGTCGACACACAGTCCCGAGCACCGGCGAGCACGTCAGATCTACAAACCGCGAGGTAAGCGAACTTCGAGTTGACTCTGGTCAGTATGTGATTTCTCCTAGTAGATCTCACCCGCTCCGGCGATCCTCTCCTTCGTGAGTGCGATCCCCGAAGGCGATCCTCTCCTTCGTGAGTGTGATCCCCTCAGGTGCGTCGTTTCCTTCGTGAAACGAGCCCCTTCACGTTTGTAGTTCCAGAACCCGGGTTTCCACCGATCGAATTGCGGTGGTCCACGGACGAATAAAAGTCCCGACACGGGCAAAGAACCCATAGCGAGGATCCCGTAAAATAGAGATCCTCGTGTTTGTTCACAAAAGGAAGAAGTTGTAATTTTTGTTTTCATTGTACGCCTAAAATAAAAAGGCATTTCTTTTGTTTTGAATTTTGTTGTAGGCCAACGAAGCTGTAAACAAGTTCAAACGAGCAATGAATAACAAGTCTACTTTTACCGCGAACAAGCTGGCGACCACAGTGGGAGCCAACGGCTTCAACAAAGAAGCCGTCGTGCCGCAACCGCGGATCCCGATCCCGGTCATCGAGGAGGTCGAGTTCGAATTCGACCAAAAGAAGTATGAGGAGTACCTCTCTTCCTCATCGAGATCAGTTCCCCATAAGTCCAAGATGGTCTCCGCCGCAAGGAAGACCCAATCGGCCTCGGATCGCGAGGCGAAAATCCACCACCACCGCCGTCAAGACTGCAGACAACGGTGGTTCCTCGGCCGGCAAAGCGGCCAAATTTCCAGAACCTCTATCTCCTCAGGAGGTAGTTCCCGCCAATGGCGTCGTGACTCTCTCTAAGAGAGCCCGTCAGAGGCGACGTCAACGCCTGGCAAAACAAACTGCCCAGGCAAAAGAATCAATGGATGGGGTTCGCTATGGCGGATCTAAGATCCGTGTTAACTCGTAGATTGAAGTTCGAGATTGTAGCCGACTCCTGGTAGGCGACAAGCGAATGGGTCCGAAGTCAAACGGAACCGCTTCTACGCCGTGAGCGATCCGAAGCATCGCTCCTCGCACAAGCAAGGGCTTTGGTACAACAAGCCCGCGAAGTTGAAGAAGGAGGCTGACGAAGTAGATCAGCGAGCGGCTAGTTTGGAAGCCCAGGTCCGTCGACGCTTCAACTCCGACGAAGCTGGCATCCAAGCCCAGCAGGCCAACTCCTGCTCCCGTGCTCAAATCAGAAATTGTGAGCACCTCAACAAAAGTTGTATCGACGCCGAAATTACCTCCGGTGTCTACATCTAAACTTTCGGCGGAGCCAAATCTCGCCACGACCAACAGGCTTACCATCAAGGATCGCCTGGGTCCGCTAAAGGAATCGCGGGTCACTCCTAATACAGGGGGTAGCACCCATAAAGACAAAAAGATTCCTACGACTTTGAATACCGGACTGAAAGTCGAGGTCCGAGAGTCTGCCAGGACTTCACCCTCACACCGACGAAAGTCAAGGCGGGTTACTTTCGCCAGTTCTTACAAAACAATTCGGCCTCGGACGGAGACGTTTTCATCTGACGATGAGGGCGTTATACCCGAGAGATCGTGTCGACATGCGGAAGATTGCTCCGGCACTCATGCTGACGAATTATACTACCGCACCGGGAACACAAAGAAATCTCGAAGGTGCTCCCCCAAGCCAGCCCAGTCATGTTTATGCTCCAAGCTTATCAAAACAGTGCTCTCGGAGTGTAATTGTTGTCGAGGAACTCCAGAAAGAGTCTCGGTCTTTCAGAGACTTAGCACCAACACGCCAAAACCTAGGTCAAGGAGATTCCGCAGAAGGATGGCATCCCGAGAGGATGAATTGCCAGAGGTCACTAATAATATGACTGGCAAAGAATCATCGTCAAGGGCTATTCAGCGCGCATAGCGGTTAACTTCGTTTGCGGTCGGGACTATTCGACGGTCCAATTACGACAAGCTCTTGAGAGGGCTACCTTGAGGATGAAGTATCGACGCCGGTCGGCAATGGCATCGACAATCTGACCTCTAGTGACGGACAACCCGAAAAGCTTTATGATCGATGCAGTCAGGTGGCCAAGATCTTTGGGCGAAGCGTTGAATAAGCAACGGAAAACTTCAAATTAGAAATGGAGTTGGCCATGCACGATGAGAGAAATGCATGACCAATGATCCAAGCTTTAACAAAGCATCGAGGGGAATCAAGTCAACACGTCGACGTTGATCAAGATGACAGCGACTCAGATCAGGAGGAAGCACCAGAAGATGATAACCCTCCTGAACCACGCAACGCTGCCGTTGCTCATGAGAACGAAGATTAAAGACTCGAGAGCAAAATTAACTTCGTTAATTTCCGCCAAGAAGTGAAGAAGACGGTATCCCTTGTCCATACCCGAGGGGGTGGGAATCAATCCCATACCCTTCAAAGTTTAACTTAATAAACTTTACACCGTTTGACGGTAAGGGTTCCCCGACGCAACACTTGATTTACTTCAAGTCGCACCTCGGGTTATTTCTGGCAATGAACCCCTGATGGTTCGGTCATTCGCTGGCACCCTTCGTGGAGCCGCCGATTGGTACCGCCGTCTTAAGCGGGGAGCATCAACAAATGGGACAATATGGAGTCCTTGTTTCTCTCCAACTTCTTTGATGACGATACCGAGGTATCCATTGGAACATTACTCGAAAAGCGTAAGAATGGAGAAACCGTGGATATTTTTGTTAAGCGATTCGTAACAAGGCAATGAACCGCCGGATCCGATAACGAGGAATTCATCCTCCGTGACTTGCCACAAGAATTTATCAATAGACGTGCTCAAGCAATGGGGACGCACCATCCGTAACATGGAAGGACTTGAAAGTTCGTGGAGAGCAAGTCGAAGGTTCCTTAAAAGGAAGAAAGCGTAAAGAGGCCACCGGCGACAAACACTAACAAACGAATTTTGTGCCGGCGGAGGTAAAGCGCCGGCAAAGTCGTAGGCGTCAATCAAACCTTCGAACCGCAACCACAAATAGCCGCAATGGCGCCACAAAGAATCGCAGCCTCAATGGCGCCAAAGAAACTCGTAATCAAAACCTTCGGTTCGAGATTTCCCAAGACTTACTCGTTCAAAGATGAGGAAGTTAGGGCATTTTCAAGTACCTTCGAAAACAACAAAATCGGTTGCCCCAATTGTAAATCAAGAGGAGGCAAACAAAGTTACAGATCCTGGCATCGCGCTTATCACAGGCGACATCATCCTACTAAATTCTCGCTACCATCTCGTGGACAAGATTCAAGCCTTGATCGATGTTGGAGTCATCACTCCAAAACCTTCTAAAGAGAAGAAGGTGGGAACAAATGCGCCTCTATAAGCTTGGTCGGTTCCTTTGGATTGGTTTCAACCGACCCCAATTGTGAAGGTAGGAATGAAGATGGTGAATGAGGATCCTCACGAACAGCGTGAGAAGGGACTCATTACCACCGACGGCAAGCGGAGAAATCCTTTGGGTCCACCCCGACTTGTTGGAAGACGCATCGCTGGACCGCCTTCGCCAAAAAGAAGTCCAAGGGAAAAGGCAAATTATGCCAAGCCGCGGCAATTCGAGAAAAGGACGATGAAGAAGTGGCAGCTTTCCAAATTTCGGAGGATGAGCATGAAGTCTTTGCCACAAGGAGTGGGCACGAATACAACTACAAGTATCCGGAGATTCCAAACCCGAATGCGAAGACGTTATCTGAACTGGGGGTAGCCACGACTCCTCTCACTCGTGCAGAGAAAGGACAACGAGCGGTTGCTAAAAGCGGTGAAGCAAAGGAGAAATGTACCAGTCCGTGAAGCTCAACTCCGGCAATTCCGATTCAATCGCCCGATTGTAAGGGATAGACCGGGAACATCGAGCTCTCCATACCATTTTGACGTCATGGCCCAGTTGGCGAACATCCCGGCCAGAATAACTCTCTACGAGTTGCTCCGATTGTCAAAGGAAACCCGGGAAGCTCTACAAGAAGCTCTGGCTGACTCGGAGGTGTTTCTCACTCAGATCAAACCGATTCCGGAAGAATCTGCACAGCAATGCAACTTTGCGGCTAAAGACTTGCCCTGCATCACCTTTACAAAGGAGGATATGCAGACCAAGAATTCCAAGCACGATAGGCCGCTATACTTTACCGGGTATATTGGTTCTAGCAAAGTCAACCGGATCCAAGTCGATCCGGGTTCCGCTGTGAGCATCATGCCCCTGCGCCTCATGTATCATCTTGGAATCCACGCGATGGCGGCATCGGTAGCACAATGATTTACGGATTTAACAACAGTGGGTCCCGCCCACTTGGTAAAATCCGGATTAAGTGCCAAATGGGGGACTTAAAGTTCGAAGTCACCTTCTATGTGATTGACGCAAAGACTTCCTATAACTTATTGTTGGGTCGACCCTGGATCCACAATAACGTTATAGTCCCATCCACTCTTCATCAGTGTCTCAAGTATGTAGACACAAATAATGAGGTCAAGACGGTGGTCGCGGACAAACAGCCGTTTAAGGGGATGGAGAATTATTTCACCGATTCCTCCTCTACGGCAATGACTCGGCGAATCATCGGCCCAAGGCGGACGGTGAAGAAGGCGTCGCGAAGCGGGCTTGATTATAGCGGAGGATTTGTTTTAAATAACATTGTACCCCTTGTAATCAATCTTGGCGATGAAGAATCGTCGGATGAACATTGTAATTGGCAAATTGCCGATAAAGCAATAAATGGCGATTTAGAGTACCCTCGTCTTTGAATGATGCGATGACAGTTTATATAACAATCGAGTTGCATCTACCAACTTCGGTCATCTTGCTTTATACAAAAGCAATTCGAGACTCCTTTGGGACAACACTCGCCATCCCGAAAGATCGAGTATTGAAAAGACTTGGTTTACGGAAAAGGAGATCGATTACCAGGCCGAATCGCTTCTTAGAAGAAGATGAGGATAACGATGGGCCTATCCTCCACACATGCATATAGTCCGTAAACACCGGGTATCATGAAGAAGTGGGGTACGACTTGACACGAGGGAAGGTCTATGTTTGGACGAGGTCCTCGAATCCCTCCTAAAGCGGCATATGTCCCAAAAGGGAAGCCGATAACTACTACGCATTTAGGCGAGGATTGGGATATAAATCCTCCTCGAAGATGAATGCTCGTGGATGATCGGCGACCATTTACGATGAAGAAAGCGGATACTCGTCGATTCTTGGTTTGGGATTGACACTAGCCTCGAGAAGCTTTCAAAGCTTTGATGTCAAATATGGCTACGATCGATCCCGCTACTATGGAGAATGATGAAGAAATGCCAACATGGGAAGACCCATGGATCCATCAACTTCGAGCGGTTTGGGGATAGATTCAACAAAGAGAACCCCCACTAAGGACGAGGTAGTCCAAGTTAACATGGGTGGCGAGGCGTCCTAAGCTCATAAGCGTCGGTAATAGTCTACCCTCGAAGAGAAGGAAGAGCTGATTGCCCTAATCGGGGAATACATCGACGTGTTTGCTTGGAGCTATGAGGACATGCCAGGACTCGACCCTAATGTGGCAACACATCGCCTCAACATCAAGGCGGATGTCAAACTGTCAAGCAACGGCAAAGGCGGTTTAGATCCACAAATATTGGAGGCAATTGTTGGCGAAGTGAAGAAACTCATAGAATCGGATTCATCGAGGAAATTCAACATCCGGATTGGGTGGCGAATATAGTCGGTCATGAAGAAGAATGGGTCGATTAGGATGCGGTTTCGATCTGTGAGACCTCAACGCCGCTTGCCCGAAGATGACTTTCCTCTTCCAATCACCGATGTCATAGTTGACAACACGTGTGGATTTGAAAGAATGTCCTTTATGGATGGCTTTTCGGGTATAATCAAATCAAGATGCACCGATGGCCAAACACCACGGTTGAGCGCCCATCGGCATATATTGCTACACGGTCATGCCGCTCGGCCTCAAAATGCGGCGCAACATATCGAGAGCAATGACGGAGATTTTCCAGATCATCTTCGAAAACGGTCGAATGCTACGCCGACGATTTGGTCGTGAAAAGCGTGACAAAGGAGATCACATCAAAGATCTTAGAACGGTATTCGAACTCATGCGACTCATCGCCTAAAGATGAACCCCGCCAAATCCTTCCTTGGGATGTCGGTGGCAAGTTCCTCGGTTTTGTCGCCACCGACAAAGGAATCCACGCCGATCCCGACAAAGTGAAGGCGATTCAAGAGTTGCAACCTCCGAAATCGAGAGAACTTCGGGGGTTACAAGGGCGATTGGCGTACATCCGGCGGTTCATATCGAACCTATCGTGGAAGTGCCAACCGTTCTCAAAGTTGAACAAGAAGGGCGGTCATATATTTGGGACGACGCCGCCGTAAGGCATTCAAGAGATCAAGTCTTATCTCGCTAAACCTCTGTTCTTGTTGCACCGCGTCGGAAAACCGCTTTTGATCTACGCCAAGGCAACGGATCACTCGTTAAGCGCTTTACTCGCGCAAAGGCGGCGATAGCGGTCCGCGAGCGGCGATGTATTATCGGCGAACATTAGTGGTCTTTGAGTCGATATCAATGGTGAAGCGGTGCCTTGCATTGGTGTTCGCGATTCGTAAGATGCGACACTATTTAGTCGGACAAGCGATTTATGTTATCTCTATCGTAAATCCGGTCCGAATATTTATGACCCAACAAATTTCAATGAGTTGGCGTTTGGCGAAATGGGCCTTGCTCTTGTCCCAATATGACTTGTATTTCAAACAACGAAGTCGGTCAAAGGACAAGCGATTTGTGATCTCTTGGCGCCACCACGACGGACGCAGCTTGAGCTATATGATGATCTTCGGATGAAGTCCACGAAGTTAACACTACATCGCACCAACAAATATGGCGATTGTATTTTGATGGAGCTTCTCGGGCCACCAATGTGGCAAGTACCCCCGGATGTTCTAAAATCTCCGCTGGAGTCGGAGTTGTCTTGATTTCCCCGGGGAATCATGTCATGCCCGTGCATATTCACTCACCGAACCTCGCTCCAATAACGAGTCAATACAACGCTACTTATTGGACTTAGTTTCGCCAAGGAGCCGGGGTCGAATATCTCAAGCCGCACGGCGATTCGCAATTGATAGTTAAGCGGGTTCGTGGTGACTACGAAGTCGAGGAATCGGATCTAATCCCTATCATCGATAGTCGTTGAAATAGCGCACTCATTCAAGAGTTTTCATCGAATATATCAGCGCCTCCAAAACGCTTATGCGGATGCACTGGCGGCGTTAGCTGTGTCGTTAGCACAACCTTCCGAGACCGAGCAACTAGTTACGGTCAGGACTCACCAACTCTTCGTACCATTATACGATGAGGCACAAGAAGATAAAGGGCTAGTTACCAAAGAAGTACATGCAACCCAAACCAAGTTGGAGCCCCGAGATTGGCGCTTTCCTATCATCGACTATGTCTTACATGGCATTCTGCCGGAAGACGTGAGGGAGAGAGAGTCAATCCGGCGAAGAGCTCCAAGATTCTTTTATGACACTCAAACCCAGACGCTATATCGCCGAGGGTACGATGGTCTTTTGCTCCGATGCCTCTCAAACAAAGAGGCAGGAGAGGTCCTTCGGGAAGCACACGAAGGTGAATGTGGTGCACACCAGCCTGGTCCCAAGCTCTACGATCGAATCAGGAGAATGGGCTACTTCTGGCCAACAATGATTAATGACGCGGTCGAGTACGCTCGGAAATGCCACGCGTGTCAAATTCACGCGAATTATATGCATCAGCCTCCTGAGCAGTTGCATCCTTCGGCCACATCCTGGCCATTCGAGACATGGGGAATGGACGTTGTAGGTCCCATTTTTCCTCCGTCAGTTAAAGGAGATCGGTTTATTCTAGCGATCACCGACTATTTCTCCAAGTGGGCTGAAGCAATCCCGCTAAAGGAAGTAAAGGCGAGTACCGTCATCAAGTTTATCAAACACCATGTCATCTATCGACACGGTGTCCCAAGACGGATCGTGCATGACAACGGTCCCCAATTCATCAGCAATTCCTTCATCGTTTTATGAAATTCAAGATACAAGACGCCTCGCCGACATTCTATAATCCAAAGAAATAATGGGTTAGTCAAGCATTCAACAAGACGATTATCAAAATTAGCCGAAGCTTGTGAAGAGTAACAAGCGACCGATGATAAACTCGAGAAGCACTCGGGCGATCGCACGATCAGACGCATGCCAACCGGAGAGACCCCGCATTCCCGGTTTACTGCGCGGCGCTTCTCCGCTGGAAATTCAGATTCGCCACTTCGCGACGCCTTTCAACAGATGACGACCAAGAACAACATCGTAAACGCCTCAAGAGCTTGAGATGTTAGATGAGAAGCTTGGAGGCTCAACAATGCATTGAGTTCTATCAAGCTAGAATGTCGAGGGCTTTCAACAAGAAAATTCGACAGAGAACCTTTAAGGAGGGAGATCTCGCCCTCGCCGCCGACGGCCGATAATCCTCATCTCTAAAAGAAAGGTAAATTCGAACCCAAATGGGAAGGACCGTTTGTAATAGACACGATCTATTCAAGCGGTGCATATGCTATCACCTGAGAATGGCGGCCAGGCAATTAATCTTAGATAAATGGGAAGTTTCTCAAAAGTATTATCCTTAATACATTCAGATAACCCATTTTGATGGGAAGTTCCTCGAGAATATCTCACTCATTTTCATGAGGATAACCCTAAATTATTGTGTTCTCCTCCGAAATTCTCTCACCGATCAAATTCATTGACGGTGGGCCCACTAAAAATCTCCCTGGTCCAACCACCAGCAAAATCCCCTCTTGATTCTTTCCACGAACGAGAGGTCCACTTTCAAATTTGGGTTAGCGATCCTATAAAAGCGAAAGCTATCCGTACCCTTCCAGAATTCTCAGAGTGGAGACCCCGCTCTTAGTTTCTTTCTCAGCGGGAAATAGAATACATTCTTCCTTTCCCACATTTCACCTGGAGATAGGACACATCCTTCCTCTTCAGAAGCAAGAGATAGAATACATTCTTCCTCTCTTATTTTAGATTCTTGGAGTGGAGATCCCGCTCTTAGTTTCGCCTTTCAAGATTCTCGGCGGAAATAGAATACATTCTTCCTTTCCCACATTTCACGGAGATAGGACACATCCTTCCTCTTGAAGCAAGAGATAGAATACATTCTTCCTTTCCCACATTTCATCCGGAGATAGGAGACAAAATCCTCCTTCCTCTCCACTTTCGGGAAATAGAATACATTCTTCCTTTCCCACATTTCATCCGGAGATAGGAGACAAGATCCTCCTTCCTCTCCATCGGCAAGAGATAGGATACAAAACCTTCCTCTCTTGTTCATCCCACATTTCACCTGGAGATAGGACACATCCTTCCTCTTCAGAAGCAAGAGATAGAATACATTCTTCCTCTCTTATTTTAGATTCTTGGAGTGGAGATCCCGCTCTTAGTTTCGCCTTTCAAGATTCTCGAAGTGGAAATCCCACTTTCAGTTTCTTTCACTGGAAACAGGACAAAAATCCTTCCTTTCCAAACGTCCGGAGATAGGAGACAAAATCCTCCTTCCTCTCCACTTTCGGGAAATAGAATACATTCTTCCTTTCCCACATTTCATCCGGAGATAGGAGACAAGATCCTCCTTCCTCTCCATCGGCAAGAGATAGGATACAAAACCTTCCTCTCTTGTTCATCCCACATTTCACCCGGAGATAGGAGACAAGATCCTCCTTCCTCTCCACATTAGGAAATAGAATACATTCTTCCTTTCCCACATTTCATCCGGAGATAGGAGACAAAATCCTCCTTCCTCTCCACATTAGGAAATAGAATACATTCTTCCTTTCCCACATTTCATCCGGAGATAGGAGACAAGATCCTCCTTCCTCTCCACATTAGGAAATAGAATACATTCTTCCTTTCCCACATTTCATCCGGAGATAGGAGACAAAATCCTCCTTCCTCTCCACATTAGGAAATAGAATACATTCTTCCTTTCCCACATTTCATCCGGAGATAGGAGACAAGATCCTCCTTCCTCTCCACATTAGGAAATAGAATACATTCTTCCTTTCCCACATTTCACCCGGAGATAGGAGACAAGATCCTCCTTCCTCTCCACATTCGGGAAATAGAATACATTCTTCCTTTCCCACCTCAATCAATCTTAATCCGGTTCAGTCATCCTCCGGTCAAAAGAAGACACCAAGGTTCATCTTGGGGAATTTTATCCCGAAGCCTAAGAAGGGATGAGTCTACGTGTAATACGCGTTGCCGGGTTAGTCTTCCCGTGAAAAAGACGAAGTCTACGTATTCAACATCGTAGCATTAAGTCTAAGAGAGTTTCATTCTTTTAGCACAACGTTGTGTGTAGAACGGATTTAGATAATCTACATGCTAGCCCAACTCAAGCGGTAGTTGGTAAAGGCTCATCAAACCCGCTGAAGGTCGGGGTTGGCTAATAACCCTAAAGTCAACGCCTCACCGCAGCGTTGCGGTTCGATCATCCTCGGTCAAAAGAAGACACTAAGGTTCATCTTGGGGTATTTTATCCCGAAGCCTAAGAAGGGATGAGTCTACGGTAATACGCTGCTGTCGGGTGGTCTCTTGCCCGTAAAGAGTACCAAGCCTATGTATTCAATAGCATAGCAACAAGTCTAGAAGAGTTTCATTCTTCCAAAGACAACGCCACGCATGAACGGGTCCGATAATCCGCGACGCTAGCCCAATTCAAGCGGTAGTTGGTAAAGGCTAATCAAATCCGTTGGCGGTGAGGGTTTGCCAAAATCCTATAACTATTACGGTTAATTATTTACGACGAAATAAAAGAATCGTAATAAAGCACAAAAGAGGATAGAAACACGTTTTATTGATAAAAGACTGAAGTTACAAGTTCTCTAAACATCAAATTTGTGATAGCAAATTTGCTGTTTCAAATCAGATACTTTATTGAGGAAAGCTTGCTCGTTCTGCCTCGCCCCAAAGTCTCCTCGGCCATTAAGGGTCTTTGCGGTTTCCTCCTCGACTTGACCGGCTTCGCTTTGAAAACTCAAGCTTCTCGGACATGACTGCAAGAGTCTCCTCCTTGTTGGCCTTTGTCAGCTTCAAGATGATCAAGCTCTCCCTCGCCGCTTGAAGTTCCTGTTCGAGCTCTACTATCCTCGCTTCCCCAGCAGCGACACAAGATTGAAAATGCTCCACGGAAGACGCAAGCTTTGTGACAAATAGCTCCAAAAGACGCACCCGGTCTTGCTGCATCTGAACTTCGAGTCCAGTAATGACGCGAGCATCACGCCAAGCTTTCAGGCGAGCCTCTGTCTCTGACTCTATATATGAGGAGAGCCCGGCTGCCTCAAAGTCTTGCAGACTTTTGAGCTTAACCTCCAAATGATCGAGATCATCAGCAATGGTCTGGGCCAATTCTGGATAACCCGCATCTCGTATCGTGGTTACCCTAGGATCAAGGAATGGCCGAAACTGACGAAGAGAAAGCCTGGTACCGAGAAGTGTGTCTACCACTATGGCCAAATAGGAAAAGAACGAACGAATTTCCACCCGGATAATAAGCCGAGATGGATCGTCGTCAGACATCAAAGCTCTCACTAAGTCGGGAAGAGTCGTGACAGACCCTGCGAAAAGGAAGAAAAGGGTTAAAACCCCCCAAAAAACAAACTCAATATGAGTATTGGCAGCGGAAGGGTTCATACCTGTAGAGCCAGCTCCTTGCCCTAATGAAACCGGCGAAGCTTGGCGGTCGGTGGCGCATCAACAGCCTCAATCGGTATCTCAACTGCGTCCGACATATCAATAGTTGCGAAGCCGACTCGGAGGAATAACGACCTCAATGTCACGGGGCGAGTCTGTTATCAAATGGGAGACATTTTTGATCATAGACGAACTATTTAAAATTGAATAGTCCTATGATTATCAGGAAGGGAAGCTTTACCTTCAAAGGAATCTGCCTCGATATCCCTAGGAATTCCTAACTCAAGCTCAAGATCGCCAGAGGAGGAGCCGCCTCGGTAAATCGCGATCAAATCCTCGAACTCCTCCATCGAAAAAGTCGGCATAAGAGTGTGAAGTATAGATGAAAACCGCAGGAAACAAATTTCATGTCTTTGCAAGTGATGTGCGGGTAGAAGAATACCAATATTAGATGAACCGGATTTTCCAATCACGGTCCTATCTTACGTATTCTCGGGCTCTCCGTCCACGACTCAAGTACTTCTTTGTAGGAT
The DNA here is from genome assembly GCA_012295165.1 of Asparagus setaceus. Taxonomy (NCBI): domain Eukaryota; kingdom Viridiplantae; phylum Streptophyta; class Magnoliopsida; order Asparagales; family Asparagaceae; genus Asparagus; species Asparagus setaceus. Next base: position 42,490,072 of record CM022705.1, on the reverse strand, counting down.
CGTTGATCCGATCACACTTAAACACTAGAGGGGGTGAATAGTGTTTTATAAAATTTTATGCAAAGTAGATAATAAATTGCAAATATGATAGCACAAACACGAAATTTCACAATCACAAACACGAGATTTATACCGGTTCCACCTCCTGTGTACATCCAAATTCCCAAGCAAATCCCGCTTGAGAGTTTCCACTATGATTTTGAAATACCCTTACAAAATCAAAGACAAACCTGACCAATTTGCAAGACCATGCAAATTGCAACAATCTCAAACCTGAGATCCACAATTCTCACACCTGAGAATTCCTTTTTGAAGAAGCAAAGTACAAAGTCCTAGAAGCCTTGAAGTGTTGGTGATGTGCAGCAGTGGCTTAAGAACTTTTCAATTGCAAAATAATGTTTAACTCTTTTGAATCTTGCAATTGTATCAAAGAATAGTTTTTCACTTGTGAACTTTTTGAACTCTCTTTTTAATCTCAAAATTCAAGATCAATTCATATGAATGTTGTATATCATTTTCTGATGTTTTTGTCTATTTATATCCCTTGATTAGACACAAGTTAAAACCTATAAAACGGATATAAACAGTCAAAACATTCAAACATTCAAATTCTGAAACGTCAGAAAACTGACTTCTATAGTCGACTACTATATCGATTAGTCGACTAATGCGTGTTTACAGTGCGTATAGCGATTCAAGCATTAGTAGTCGACTACTATATGTATTAGTCGACTAACTGTAATGACGTAAAGTCCGGGTGTATGTTTTAAATGCGAGTAGTCGACTACTATATATGAATTAGTCGACTAATCAGTAAACTCATAGTTTCGAAAATTATTTAAGTTATCATTAGTCTAACTATTAATGGCATTAGTCGACTAACTGTAAATTTACGTAAACTTGTATATTTATTAAATTAAGTAATTAGTCGACTATAGTTTGAATTGGTCGACTACTATTGACTAAAAAGTTATAAATGAAGTGTTTTAAACTTTAAAAACTCTAATGGTTAATATAGGGATTTCTATAATTAACCAACACACTAAGCATGTGTTAGTGTGTTCTAAAAGTGTGTGTGTGTGTGTGATCAAGGCTTGTACAATTTGTTCTAAGTAAAGAAGAGAAAAATTACATTTATTTTGATCTTGCTTCTCATCTTCAATACTTCATTATGCCTTGAACTCATTTTGTACTTGTCCAAATTTGATATAATATCTGCATCAACAAGTTATAAAACACACAAAACACACATATATATATAACATATGTTGTTATCATCAAAATATTAATTTGGGAATATGAAAATCAACATTCTCCCCTTTTGATGATAACAATATAGAATTAAATTTTAAAATTACTCCCCACATATTAGCATCACGTATATAAAATAAATTTTAAAATTACTCCCCAGATATTAGCATCCCGTATATAAAATTACTCCCCGCATATTACTCCCCTTTGTTATCATGAAAAAGAAGGAAACATATAAGAGATGCAATTAAGGATTTCATCAGTATGAGCTAAAACTTCAAAAAGATCCTCCAGATTATGAACATAGTCCAAGACGCCACCCATCCAAATAGGTAAGCAAAGACTTGCCATGAAAATCGAACTCGATAACATCCAATGCCATAACTGTTAATTACAAGCAAGTCTTACTAACATACTTAAACATGTCAATTAATAGTCATACTGAAAACATGTAAATAAAACACACCACACACTATTACAAAGGTTTGTTATAGAATTAAAACACACAAACTAACTAAACTTAAAAACAACTATTCTTAATCAAGACTCGTGGTGGAGGAGGTTGATATCCCCGAAAGTAGGAGTCAAGCTTTGTATCGAAGGCTTCTAACATGCATCATGTCACGTTGGTTGTTCATGATTGCGATGTTCGATCAAAAATCAAATTTTGACCGGTTTCCAAGTTTAGAATCCTAGCCGATAATGTGTTGTACCGCATCCGAAAAGGTGATGGTTCGCTTTGCAATGTGGTGGATTATTACTTGAAGAGGGTTCATCTTGTTGTGGTTGAGGTTCATTGTGCCGTTCTTCTTGAGGTTCTTGGTGTTGTTGTGGAAGTTCAAAGTTAGGAATTTTCATCCTAGTTAGGGTATTGGAATCAAAGAATTCAACCGATCGAAGGATTGATGTTTCGAATCAAGATCCACACGAAAGGCTTCAAAATAGTAGTCAAGAAAGCCAAAAGGCGTAAATCCTCTATAAGGAATTTTGAAGAGATTATCGAAATAAACTTCACCCAATTAACTTGAATATTAGCCATGATTGCATATAGGGCTTTAGCTAATTCTAAAGATATGAAGTGAAAACTTCCGATTTTGGATATAAATTATAAGCTAAGATTCGAGCAATAAAACGAGGAAATGGTCAAGTTTTTGAGAATGATTTATAATTCCTCCTTGACCGTAAGTAAATTAGATGTTGAAGGATATGTTCATCATCCATAGAAACATCTTCAAGACTAATTCGGTAGAAGGAATGTTTAATATTTGTCCTAAAAGTTCGTGAGAAAAGGAAATTTCTTTTCCTTTAACCAAACTATTTATCACACGCTTGTCATTATCAAGCTTTTATGTGAAAGATTAGTATAGAAAAGCTTAATAAGTAGTGGATAATAGGGTTTTCAATTTTCTGAGGAATAGAGTTCGCCTAATCCAACATTTGCAAAATACCCTCTCAAATTATGACTTGAAAAGTCTTCATATTTAATAAAACCACTGTGAAGTATATCATAAGATTGCATTTCCTTAAAAGAATCCGTAAGACTAGGATCTTTTAAGTAAATTGTGTAATCTTCATCGTTGAGAAGGTCCCGAGCAGAACGCTTTGACCTAGACATAATTGAATTGAAGAAGAGGTTGGAGAAGACTTACCAAGAAATGGAATTGATCAAAAACACTAAGAAGTGGTCGTTGGGTTAGATTAGTCGACTAAATGCCCTAGTAGCTCGACTAATGATGCCCGAACTTGAAAAATTGAAGAAAAATTGAGGAATTTGAAGGAGGAAATGGAGTTTGATGATGCCCTAAGTTGAGATTTCGGTTTTGGAAGAGTGGGAACGGAGTGAAATGGGTAAGAATGAGTGGGAGTAGTTTTGTTAGGATTAGAATCAAATGTAGGGTTTGGATTAAAAGTAAAAATTAAATGAAAGGTTGAGATTTAATACATAAGTAAATAAATGTAGGGCTAGGATTAAATATGGTTGGATGTATGGTTGAGATCAATAGTAACTTAAGTTAGTGGATAGTGGATTCGGGTTGAACAAGATCCAATAACTATAGTTTCGTAAAATAGTTGAGTAGTCGACTAATATAGGTTGTAGTCGACTAATCTTCATGCAAACAGATTTTATTTTTCTGCCTTTGATCCTAGTAGTCGACTAATCTTACTATATAGTCTAATTAATATGATATTTACATTATATGTATAGTTGTGCATGTAGTCGACTAATGAAAATATAGTCGACTAATTAATAGTATATATGAAATGTACTTAATCTTAAATTTAACTTAGATCCAGAATTGAACATATACCTAATTCTCTTCTTAAATTAATATAAATTTCTTCTTTTAATGGTTTTGTTAAAATATCCGCTATTTGATTATTAGTAGATATGAATTCTAATGTAATATCACCCTTAAGAACATGATCACGAGAAAATGATGTCTAATATCAATATGTTTTGTACGTGAATGTTGAATAGGATTTTAGATAAATTAATTGCACTAGAATTATCACACATTATAGATGATGTGGGACAAATAATACCATAATCGATAAAGTTTGTTTCATCCATAAGACTTGTGCACATGCTAAACTAGCGACAATATATTCTCGCTTCAGCTTGTAGATAATGATATCAATTTTGTTTTTACTAAACCAAGAAACAAGTGAATGTCCTAAGAAATGATAAGTACCACTTGTACTTTTCCTATCGATTTACATCCAAAGAAAATCAAAGATCACTAAAAGTTAATAAATCAAATGTACTATTCTTTGGATAAAATAAACCAAAATCAAGTACCTTTAAGATATCTAAAAATTCTTTTAACAGCTTTAAGATGTGATTCTTTAGGATTAGATTGAAATCTAGCACATAAGCATACACTAAACATAATATCGTGTCTACTAGCAAGAATGTAAAGAAGTGATCCGATCATACCTCGATATAGCTTTTGATCAACATTCTTACCATTATCATCCTTGTCAAGAGATGTTGTAGTGCTCATTGGTGTACTTTTACTTGTTGTATTGTCCATTCCAAAACGCTTAAGTAATTCTTTGGCGATTTGCTTTGATTGATGAATATTCCTTCCTTTAATTGTTTAATATGAAGTCCAAGAAAGAAATTAAGTTCACCCATGTGACTCATTTCAAATTATCCCGCATAATCTTAGCAAATTCTTGACAAAGATTATTGTTAGTAGAACCAAATATAATGTCATCTACATAAATTTGTATTAATAAAATATCTTTATTTATTTTCTTAATAAATAATGTAGAATCAACTTTTCCAATTTCAAAACCGAAGTTAAAAGAAAATTTTTAATCTATCATACCAAGCACGAGGTGCTTGTTTAAGACCATATAAAGCCTTTTAAGTTTATAAACATGATTTGGAAACTTTTCATGTTCAAATCCGTGAGGTTGTTCTACAAAAACTTCTTCTTTTATAAAACCATTTAAAAATGCACTTTTAACATCCATTTGAAATAGTTTAAAATTCATATAACATGCAAATGCAAGTAATATTCTAATAGATTCTAAACGCTAATGGAGCATAAGTTTCATCATAATCAATACCTTCTTCTTGATTATATCCTTGTGCAACTAATCGGCTTTATTTCTTATAACTTGTCCGATTCATCTAGTTTATTTCTAAAACCCATTTTGTTCCTATAATAGATTTATCTTGTGGTTTAGGTACAAGATCCCAAACATCATTTCTTATAAATTGATTTAACTCGCCTTGCATAGCATCTATCCAAAAATTATCAAGTAAAGCTTCTTTTACATTTTTAGGTTCTATTTCGAAACAAATGCAACATGAACAATTAAATTAAAATGAGATCTAGTAGTAACTTTATCGAAATATTTCCAATAATTAAATCATGTGGATGATTTTTAACTTCTACAAAATCCTTTGGTAAATCATTTTGTAAATCATTATTCTTTGAAACATCTATCATTGAGTATCATGAGAATTATTATTTAAATCATCATCATCATTTATAATAGTAGATGATTTTGAAAAACTTTCATCAAATGATACATGCATAGATTCTTCTATACTTAATGTTCTTTTATTATAAATTCTATAAGCTTTACTATGATCGAATATCCAACAAAAATACCTTCATCGATTTAGAATCAAATTTATCCAAATTATCTTTTGTATTTAATATAAAACATTTACAACCAAAAGCTTTAAAATAAGAAACTTTAGGAATTTTATTATAAAATAATTCATAAGGAGTTTTCTTTAAAATAGGTCTTAATAAAACTCTATTTAAAACATAGCATGTCAGAGATACGTCACCAAAAATATTTAGGTAAATTACTATCACATAACATGGTTCTAGCACATTCTTGTAAAGTTCTATTCTTTCTTTCTACAACTCCATTTTGTGGAGCTGCTCTAGGAAAAGAAAAAGTATGAAAAATACCATTTTGTCACAAAAATTTGCAAAAGTTCATTTTCAAACTCTCCTCCATGATCACTACGTATAGTAATAATAGAAAGAGATTTTTGATTTTGTATTTTCTTACAAAAATAGAAAATTCATTAAAAGCATCATTTTGTGTTTAAGAAACATTACCCATGTAAACCTTGAATAATCATCAACAATTACTAATACATATTTACTTCCATTTAGTGAAGCTACTCTTGAAGGACCAAAAGATCTATATGAATTAATTCTAGTGGTCTATTTGTAGAAATAATATTTTTAGATTTAAAAGAAGATTTATGCATTTTTCCTTTTGACATGCATCACAAAAATTATCTTTATATGAAATCTTAGGTAGACCATTTACGTAATTGTTTTTAGAAATTTTAGAGATATGTTTAAAATTTACATGACCAAAACGTCTATGCCATAATATAGAATCATTAGATGATGCAATAAGACAATGTTCATTTGAAACATTTTCTAAAGATAAAACATATATATTATTTTTCCTATGACCTTTGAATAATATAGTTATCAAATCAACATCATAAATTAAGCAATATTCTTTTTCAAATACTATTTTAAAACCTTTATCACAAAGTTGACTTATACTAAGTAAATTATGCTTAAGACCATCAACTAATAAAACATTATTAATAATAGGTTTAGTAACATTACCAACTGCTCCAATACCTATTACCTTTCCTTTATTATTATCTCCAAATGTAACTGCATCGCCATCCTTGTTTTGAACGGAGGATAATAAATGAATGTTTCCAGTCATATGTTTTGAACAACCACTATCTAGAATCCACTTATCTTTCTTTGGTACCTGAAATAATAAACATTTATAATCTTGGTACCCATTTTATGTTGGGTCCATAAAATTAGTCTTTTGGAAACCAAACCCATGAAGAGTTTGATTTTCCTATATAATTAGATGATAAACAAATGTCTTTAATAAAATTAGAAATATAAGACTTTTTCTTATTATAACTTAACACTTTAGGAACCCAAACAGATAAGTATTTTGATTTTCTTTTATTTAAAACATTATCATTAACATTTTGTTCATATATTTTTGAAGATGATCTTACAAAAATAGTTTTCTTATGAATATCTTTTGAAAACCCAAACCTTTTGTCTTTTGAGTTTCTTTTTGATATGAAAGTAAAGTTTTAAATCTTCTTTACCTTTATTAAATTTACTAACATTTAAGCATATATCATCATATTTTAACTTAATTGAAGAAATATCTTTATCCAAAATATTAATGCTAATCTTTAAATCATTGCATTCTGATTTTAGATATATATTTTCATTTGTCAAAACATGATTTTCTTTAAGCAAAGATTCATTTTTCTCTTTTAACATTATTTCTTGTGAAAGAGATTTAGTAGAACCTATATCGAAATTTCATCTAATAATCTTTTATTTTCACCTTTAAGAAAATTATGAGAAATTTTAATCTAATAAAAGTTTCATATAATTCATTAAAAGCTTCTAAAAGTTCTTCATTATCATTTACCTCATCTTGTGCCATGAAACACATATGTGCAACTTCATTTTCTTCGCTTTTCATCGGATGAAGAATCATCACTATCATCCCAAGTTGTCGCCATAGCTTTCCTTTTCTTATTAATTTGAGTATTGTTGAAGAAATTGAGTTTTGCTTTTTCTTCAATAATGGACAATCTTTCTTCATATGCCCCGCTTTATTACACTTGAAACAAACAGTGAGTTATTTGAATTTGTAAATTTGGATTTAAACTTACCTTGTTTTATGAATTTTCGAAATTTCCTTGCAAACATGCTCATCTCTTCATTTTCATTATCTGAATCTTCTTTATCGATGTGATGTTGAATGCAAGAACTTTCTTGTTTTTCATTTCATCTTCATTCTTTCTATCTTCGATTTGAACTTCAGATGCCATTAAATTTCCAATTAAATTCTCCACGCATTGTTGATAAATCATTTGCTTCTTCTATTGCTGTAATTTTCTTTTCCCATTTTGGAGTAAGTGATCAAGAATTTTTCGGACCATTTCCACTTGTGTATAGGTTTTTCCAAGTCCAATTAGAGTATTAGTGATATCTCAGAATCTTGTGAACATTTCTCCAATTGTCTCATTTTCTTTCATCCGAACAATTCAAACTCGTGAACAAGAACGTAAATTTTAGATTCTTTAACTTTATTTGTACCTTCATGTGTTACCTCAAGTGTATGCCAAATATCATATGCGATTTTGTTGTTGACACTCTGTTGAACTCATTTCGATCAAGTGCACAAAATAATGCATTCATCGCTTTGGAGTCCAAATTTGCATTGTTCCTTTGTGTTGTAGTCCATTCTCAAAAGGAGTAGTTGGCTTCTCATATCTTGTCTCTACAATGTTCCAAAGTTCGTATCCAATTGATTGAAGATAGATTTTCATTCTCAAGACTTCCAATAATTATAATTCAGTCCATCAAACATTGGAGGACGATTTGTTGAATGGCCTTCTTTGAATTGTGAAGTGTGATCCAAGTTGATGCCATCTTTAACCTTTCTCTCGATACCAAATGTAGGATCGTTGATCCGATCACACTTAAACACTAGAGGGGGTGAATAGTGTTTTATAAAATTTTATGCAAAGTAGATAATAAATTGCAAATATGATAGCACAAACACGTAAATTTCACAATCACAAACACGAGATTTATACCGGTTCCACCTCCCGTGTGTACATCCAAATTCCCAAGCAAATCCCGCTGAGAGTTTCCACTATGATTTTGAAATACCCTTACAAAATCAAAGACAACCCGACCAATTTGCAAGACCATGCAAATTGCAACAATCTCAAACTCGAGATCCACAATTCTCACACCGAGAATTTCTTTTGAAGAAGCAAAGTACAAAGTCCTAGAAGCCTTGAAGTGTTGGTGATGTGCGCAGTTGGCTTAAGAACTTTTCAATTGCAAAATAATGTTTAACTCTTTTGAATCTTGCAATTGTATCAAAGAATAGTTTTTCACTTGTGAACTTTTTGAACTCTCTTTTAATCTCAAAATTCAAGATCAATTCATATGAATGTTGTATATCATTTTCGATGTTTTTGTCTATTTATATCCCTTGATTAGACACAAGTTAAAACCTATAAAACGGATATAAACAACAAAACATTCAAACATTCAAATTTCAAACGCCGAAAACCGACTTCTATAGTCGACTACTATATCGATTAGTCGACTAATCTGTTTACATGCATTCTCAGATAAGCAGCTCAGCATTAGTAGCTCCACTACTATATGTATTAGTCGACTAACTGTAATGACGTAAAGTCCGGGTGTATGTTTTAACTGAGTAGTCGACTACTATATATGAATTAGTCGACTAACTGTAAACTCACAGCTCGAAAATTGTTTGTTATCATTAGTCGACTATTAATGGCATTAGTCGACTAACTGTAAATTTACGTAAACTTGTATATTTATTAAATTAAGTAATTAGTCGACTATAGTTTGAATTGGTCGACTACTATTGACCTAAAAAGTTATAAATGAAGTGTTTTAAACTTTAAAAACTCTAATGGTTAATATAGGGATTTCTATAATTAACCAACACACTAAGCATGTGTTAGTGTGTTCTAAAAGTGTGTGTGTGTGTGTGATCAAGGCTTGTACAATTTGTTCTAAGTAAAGAAGAGAAAAATTACATTTATTTTGATCTTGCTTCTCATCTTCAATACTTCATTATGCCTTGAACTCATTTTGTACTTGTCCAAATTTGATATAATATCTGCATCAACAAGTTATAAAACACACAAAAACACACATATATATATAACATATGTTGTTATCATCAAAATATTAATTTGAGAATATGAAAATCAACACTTGCTCCACGAAGCTGGACGCGGCAAAGTCAGGGAAGGGAAAATCAAAATTGGCATCCCCACCAAATTCTCCTGCACAGGAGGAAATCGTGAGACCCATAAAAAGGCCGGATAAACAGAAGGTTATGGGTTAGCCGAACATTACCCCTATCACCGGCAGAGTCTTCGCTTGTCGAATCCAAGTTAATGGTCCGAGAAGCAGGTCGAGATCTGTGGACAAGTCTCTTTCGTTTAAGAGGAACTCCATTGCGGAGTTTGTCCCCATCGCAAGGGCGGACCGCATCTCTTTCCAGTATGCCTGAAAAGATAGATCAGAGTCAGACTAAGATATCATAGGAGGGGAATAATGAGAGTAAAGGAGAGAGTACCAGAGTCCTCTTCATGAGTTGCAATCTCCTCCTGGTCATCTCCTGAAGTATCAGCCACGGAACTATGAATTTCCCCATCAGACCTGTCGATTCAGTCTGGCGGCCTTCTTCGGCTCGGCGGCCTCTGAACGACTGAGTGTCGGCCGGGAAGCTTCCTCCTTGATTCGTCAAGGGACTTCACAGAACGAAGTTCGGCCAAAAGCCAACCGATATAAATGTCGACTCCCAGTCAGTACACGGGAGGCTAAATTTAGCGTCGGTACAACCCGCTATACTCCACAGCCACGCCCGGACACCATCGATCAAACCGCTGCGAGTCCGGAGCTCCCGGTTCGGGTTCCCAACGTAAAGCTGGTCGTAACCGAACTGACGAGCGAAACGAGAAGGGAAATAAGGCTCAATGTAGCACTCGTTTCTCACTCGCGAAATAAGATAACCAGGTCGGATGTTGGTCAGCCAATTAAAACAGCCAACGTCAAGTAAAGTCCGGTTCATTTTGTGTCTCTCCTCATCAATCAAGGCCTCCCCGTACTGACCGGAGAACCGAGGAAAACACCTACAGAAGACCCAACCCTTGTGGATTTGCAGCTGCTTCCGTACCGCTAAAAATCCGCGCCCTTGCCATTTACATTTCTCCAAAGATTGGATAAAAGGGACAGACGGATCTGCAAGCTTCGGCGTGGTCATCATATCGGGTCGATGAAGGACGAACCAAGCCATCAAGTAGGTGTACGGCAGTTCCACTTTGACATGAGGAATCTCACCTGACGGTTTGTTTTTCCTCTGAGTAAAGGCAGTGGCTATTTGACGAAGTCCCCGATGAATGTTAGCCACCATCACCGGAAGAAGAGACAGCTCCTTCTTATGAGCCAGCTGAACTGCAGGATAGAGTACCTCTAACGGCAAAGCGTCGCTAGGCTGACACGGCATCACACATTTCTTTAACCAGATGGCGATAAAGCCGGCTAAGAGAGTCATCGGCCGGATGCGTTTTACTGCATGCCATAAGAAGGTCGAGAATTTGGTCCCTGCTGGAAAACCGTACTCTGTGCTACTCGAGGTATAAGACTTAGCGCCGGACTTTTCGATCAACGCATTAACTTCTGAAGGGGTAGAAGGAGCCACCACAAATCGCCATCGAATCGTCCTCCAGATGTTTGAACAAATAATTGGCGAACTGTTTCAGGCTTATAATCGACTTCCTCTTTACTGACGGCTCTATCTGTGCTAGAGCAATGTGATAATGGCACGTGAGGTCCCACAGAGTGTCATAACGGTCAGGCAGAGTAGCCTTCAGTCGACCCAATTCTTGGCCAGAAGGGAAATATTCCTGATAGAGCATCCTTCCCATAGGTAAACCCGAGACCCGGTGCATCTCGTGCAAAGCCAATCGAAGTTCGCCATGCCTGGTTAAGAATGTGTTCGAATCAGGATCATAAAGCTCCGATAAAGCGAAGAAGTGGTTGGTGCTGATCGGGAGCCCATACATGGTGGCACGAACTGCAGCATATAAACCACAGGCACGAAGGTCCTCGCCCCATCGGCCGAGAACGCGGACTACCGACGAGTCCACCAAAGCTTATCCGCGAATGAACCCACCAAGAATCTATGACCGATGTCAAGATCTCCCGTCCCAACAGGGCAAGGCGGTTCTTCAAAATCTGACCAGTGATGAAATGCTCGTCACGAGGCGGAGAATCCAGTCCCAATATACCAGGGTGCAGTCCAATAACCCGACCTCTGAGTGAGCCAGGAACCAACTGATGGGTGATAAACCCGCAATGAATGCTGTCACGCTCCTCTGTCAGGCACCACGACATTTTCCGTGCGACGCCCTGATGACGTAACTCAGTTAAACAACGGTGCCGAGGAACCCAAGGGAGATATAAGAATCCACCATCATCCTTGTGCAGCCATTGCTCACTCTCAATGAAAGTCGTATCCGGGTCCTCGACGGAGTCGCCAAATAAATAGTCCGTCTTGCCCAAAGGCCGAAGAACCGCATCTTCTCGAGTGGCGCGTCAGTCATCAGCGACCTCAACACACGAGGACCTCCCCCAAGTACCAACTGGGTCACCTCCGCGGGCGTATCCGGTCTAAACTGGGGCGAAATAAGAATAGTGGGGTCATCAGAGGAGGAGAATTGGTCACCACGACGTCCGTCAACTGCATGCGAAGGGAGCGCACCAGAGGGATACTCAACTGAAAAAGATGAAATAGGAATGAGTCAGAACCCAGCAAACATATATATATAAGACGTTGAACTCATCTCACGAGATTCGTGAGATAGAGTCACGGCATTATAATGGGAAGATCAATCCCGAACACACTACAGATTGACTGGATAATATACCCCGTCACATAAAATGACGATGCATCCTATCCGTCTAATCGTAGTACGCCCCGAAATCGCTCCCCATCGTCCGCCGAAATATGAGCGTCGATTTTCACGAAGGAGAAATCGAGGCTATATGGGCGTCGTTCCCCACGAAGGAGGAATCAAGGCTGTGCGAGCGTCGATTCTCACGAAGGAGAAATCGAGGCTATATGGGCGTCGTTCCCCACGAAGGAGGAATCAAGGCCGTGCAATTTACAAATACAAGTTGTGAATGAGCAATTTAACATGAAAACCTCACCAGCGAATGATGGTGGCGCGTCATCACGAGACGGAGTAGACGGTCGGCTCCTCGGAGCGCGTGATCTTCCCGACGACATCGAAAGCTGCAAAAACACGACGAAAAATCAAATACATGGCTAAAAGATCAGCGAGTATAACAGCAGGAGCTCCCGTTTGGTCGTCGCGACTCATTAGCCCGCGATAGGGGCACCAGAGAAGCGGAGCGGCGTAATCCGACCTGAACAACCAAGCCGGCCCGGCACAAGCTTCGGCAGCGACGAGCGCCAATGACAGGCCTTCAGTCGCGACCAGCGCCAGTAGCGCTTCGATCCGCGACCGGCGCCAATGCTGGCTTCGGCATGACCGGCGCCAGCGAGCTCGGCATACGAACCGGCGGCGTTAAGCGTCGCCAGCTCGCGTCGTCGGCATGCGGAGTCTATATCCTCTCCTCCCGTGCATGCATACACCAACAACAAAAAAAAAAGAAAAAAAAAGAGAGAGGAAAAGATGAAAAAGATCTTGTAAAACTCTCGTGTGCATACCTTGTTGATCGAGGAAGATAAGACGGCGAGAAGCGAGATGAAAACAAGAGAGAGAGAGCACAGGGGGGGTCCCGCCTAGGTCGAGAATAGGAGGGGTATGGGTATTTATAACAACTCCTAATGGGCCCAAACCAATTCTAATTAGAACTCTAATCAGCCCCTAATTAGGAGTCCTAATTGGAACCTTATCCGGATGTCAAAATAAGTGCCAAATCAGTCCGTTGATTGGCTCCTACCCCCTCCGCTATATTTGGAAAGATTCTGAAGATTTATTCCGCAGAATAACACCTTGCGAAGGCCCATCGACGCCAATCAAACGCGTCGCCTAATCCTACTCAACTAGGATTACAGTATAAAGCTGTTTCCTAATTTGTCGAAGTTCCCGGAAGAATATTCTCACAAGAAATATTCTTAGGGATAACTCGATCGTGCGGATTGCATCGACGCCGATCGACGCGTCACCCAATCCTACTCCAACTAGGATTACGAGTATAAACTGTTTCCTAATTTATCGAGAAGTTCCCGGAAGAATATTTTCACAAAAAATATTCTCAGGGATAACTCGATTGTACGGATTGCATCGACGCCAATCAACGCCTAATCCTACTCCAACTAGGATTACGAGTATAAACCGTTTCCTAATTTATCGAAGTCCCCTAAGAATATTTTCATAAAAATATTCTCGTGGATAACTCGATTGTACGGATTGCATCGACGCCAATCAAACGCTGCCGCCTAATCCTACTCCAACTAGGATTACGAGTATAAACTGCTTCCTAATTTATCGAGAAGTTCTAAGAATATTTTCACAAAAATATTCTCGTGGATAACTCGATTGTACGGATTGCATCGACGCCAATCAACGCCGCCTAATCCTACTCCAACTAGGATTACGGTATAAACCGCTTCCTAATTTGTCGAGAAGTTCCTAAGAATATTCTCACAAGAAATATTCTTAAGGATAACTCGATTGTACGGATTGCATCGACGCCAATCAACGTCGCCTAATCCTACTCAACTAGGATTATGAGTATAAAGCTGTTTCCTAATTTATCGAGAAGTTCGGAAGAATATTTTCACAAAAATATTCTCGTGGATAACTCGATTGTACGGATTGCATCGACGCCAATCAACGCGTCGCCTAATCCTACTCCAACTAGGATTATGAGTATAAAACGTTTCCCAATTTAACGAGAAGTTCCTGGAGAATATTACCATGTTCTTAAGGATAACTCGATAATCTTCAATTTCCTCGGCGTGGAAAAAGTTAATGAATTCGCCGAGACTTATATGGGCTAATAACGCTTCTACCTTGAAAGAACCCCATCAGATCGGCCGATTCAGGCGTCACCGAGGGCCTACCAAGCAACAATTAAGGACCGAACAAATCCCGTGAAGAATACCTCCCACCGTGGATGAATACACTCCAACGAGGAGTAATACAAGAGCGACGCCAACCGACGCCGCCGACGAAGGATTCACCGATCAACGGTTCGATCCACGAAGATCGCGACGCCAATGCGCTATACTCGCCGATTGAAGGCCAAAACCCATATAGTTTGAAGTCAATTAACGCGTCGTAGTGAAGAATTCCCCGATCAATGGAGGAATCTCGATGGTCAATTGGACGACAATTCACCGACACGAGTCAACAACAAATGAACTCAATTAGCTACGCTCGAATTCCAACAACGGTCAAGCAATAAATGCAAAGACCGTAACATCCCGTATCCTACAAAGCACCGGAGAACCCGAGAATTGGAGGAATCAAACATCGGAGCCAATCTCAAAAGAAATTTATCTACCGACTTCTGGTCAAGATCTCGACAACGGTCAGACAAAAAATGCAGTACCGTAATACCTTCAGCAATCCTACAAAGCACTGGAAAGACTGAAAGGAGTGGAGAGATCAAACGCCAAGGTCATTCACAAGACCCATCACGCCGATCGAAGGGTGAAGGGCTCATCATGTCCAAAGCATCCCAGACTCACCAAAGAATCGAGACTGAGACGCTTTGGAGGGGGTATCTGTAGGCATAAAAAATTGCTTGTCAATACCCGAGCAAGACTCGTAACGGTGGGTTGACAACCGACGATCCATTCGACAAACCGACGCCGCATAACGCGTAAAGCGAGCTGACGAACACATGAAGTGGGTCAACAAGGCGTACGAATCAACGAGGCTACGTGTTATGGAATGAATCCAACAAGCAAAGCTTCAACGAGATCGATCGGATTCGAACGTCAACAAGATCGGATTTGAACACCGACCGATCGTCACTTAAACCGTTGACGGGATGAAACCAATCAAGTGAACCAAGCACGGACTTAGAACGACGACGACAAGATCGGAACGAACGTCGCGGAAAAGTCCGAAAAAACCAAACCAAACCGAGGAGCCAAGCGGCGTTCGGCCGAAACCCGGACACCGTTTGGTGTCCGGCCAAGGCCGGACACCATAGGTGTTCGCCGGACACCAAATGGTGTCCGCCGGACACCATTTGGTGCCCGGCCAAGGCCGGACACCAAATGGTGTCCGGCCGGCCAACAAACCCCCCCCCTCTCCCTCTTGTTTTCCTATAAATAGTGGGGTGCTTTCGATTCGAGGTGGATTTTTGGAGATTGGATTTTCGATATTCTTGAGAGAGCCCTCGCGAGATCCACGAGCCGTCGACACGGTCGAGCACCGGCGAGCACGCCGATCTACAAACCGCGAGGTAAGCGAACTTCGGTTGACTCTGGTCGGTAGCTGTGATTTCTCCTAGTAGATCTCACCCGCCCGCGATCCTCTCCTTCGTGAGGCGATCCCCGGCGCATCCTCTCCTTCGTGAGTGTGATCCCTCAGTGCGCTCGCTTCCTTCGAAACGAGCCCCTTCACGCTTGTAGTTCCGTAACCCGGTTTCCACTGGATCGAATTGCGCGGTGGTCCACTGGACGAATAAAAGTCCGACACGGGCAAAGAACCCATGGCGAGGATCCCGTAAAATAGAGATCCTCGTGTTTGTTCACAAAAGGAAGAAGTTGTAATTTTGTTTTCATTGTACCTAAAATAAAAGGCATTTCTTTTGTTTTGAATTTTGTTGTAGGCCAACGAAGCTGTAAACAAGTTCAAACGAGCAATGAATAACAAGTCTACTTTTACCCGAACAATCTCCATGTCATTAAACTAGACCAAATTCCAAATTTGACCTCCACGTCGTTAAATTGGGCCAAATTCTAAATTTGACCTACACGTCGTTAAACTGGGCCGAATTCTAGATTTGACCTCCACGTCGCTAAACTGGGTTTAAAAATCCAAGTTCCATTTCATGCCTCCAAGTCAAACCCAAAACCAAATTTCAATCGCCACATCTCTAGTCTAGGATTTTACATGAAAATTGCATTAATCGGGTATGCCCCCGTTAAGCCTTGTATATGATCATTTAAAAAAGATTATTGTATTTTCTTAGTTTGAAGTCAATTAGCGCGTCGTAGTGAAGAATTCCCGATCAATGGAGGAATCTCGATGGTCAATTGGACGACAATTCACGACACGAGTCAACAACAAATGAACTCAATTAGCTCATTCGAAATTCCAACAACGGTCAAGCAATAAATGCAAAGCAAGTAACATCCCGTATCCTACAAAGCGGAGAACCCGAGAGAATTGGAGGAATCAAATCGGGCCAATCTCAAAAGAAATTTATCTACCGACTTCCGTCAAAGATCTCCGACAACGGTCGACAAAAATGCAAGACAGTAATACCTTCAGCAATCCTACAAAGCGGAAAGACTGAAAGGTGGAGAGATCAAACGCCAAGGTCATTCACAAGACCCATCCGTCCCGAAGGGTGAAGGGCTCATCATGTCCAAAGCATCCCGACTCACCAAAGAATCGAGGCCGAGGCGCTTTGGAGGCATAGGCATAAAAATTGCTTGTCAATACCCGAGCAAGACTCGTAACGGTGGGTTGACAACCGCGATCCATTCGACAAACCGGCCGCGCATAACGCCAAAATAGCGGACGCATAAAGTGGGTCAACAAGGATCTACGAATCGAACTAGCGTGTTATGGAATGAATCCAACAAGCAAAGCTTCAACGAGATCGTCGGATTCGAACGCCAACAAGATCGGATTTGAACACCGACCGATCGTCACTTAAACCGTTGGCGGGATGAAACCAATCAAGTGAACCAAGCACGGACTTAGAACGGCGGCGACAAGATCGGAGCGAGCGTCGCGGAAAAGTCGAAAAACCAAACCAAACCGAGGAGCGGCGTTGGCGAAACCGGACACCGTTTGGTGTCGGCCAAGGCCGGACACCATAGGTGTTCGCCGGACACCAATGGTGTCCGCCGGACCTATTTGGTGCGGCCAGGCGGACACCAAATGGTGTCCGTGCCAAACCCCCTCTCCCTCTTGTTTTCCTATAAATAGTGGGGGTGCTCTGTTCGAGGCTGGATTTTTGGAGATTGGATTTTCTGATATTCTTGAGAGAGCCCTCGCGAGATCCACGAGCCGTCGACACACAGTCCCGAGCACCGGCGAGCACGCCGATCTACAAACCGCGAGGTAAACGAACTCGGTTCTGATCGGCTGTGATTTCTCCTAGTAGATCTCACCCGCCTCCCGCATCCTCTCCTTCGTGAGGCGATCCCCGGCGATCCTCTCCTTCGCGGAGTGTGATCCCTCAGGCCGCTTCCTTCGCGGAAACGAGCCCCTTCACGCTTGTAGTTCCGTAACCCGGTTTCCACGGATCGAATTGCGCGGTGGTCCACGGACGAATAAAAGTCCCGACACGGGCAAAGAACCCGCATAGCGAGGATCCGTAAAATAGAGATCCTCGTGTTTGTTCACAAAAGGAAGAAGTTGTAATTTTGTTTTCATTGTGCGCCTAAAATAAAAGGCATTTCTTTTGTTTTGAATTTTGTTGTAGGCCAACGAAGGCAAAACAAGTTCAAACGAGCAATGAATAACAAGTCTACTTTTAGAACAATCTCCATGTCATTAAACTAGACCAAATTCCAAATTTGACCTCCACGTCGTTAAATTGGGCCAAATTCTAAATTTGACCTACACGTCGTTAAACTGGGCCGAATTCTAGATTTGACCTCCACGTCGCTAAACTGGGTTTAAAAATCCAAGTTCCATTTCATGCCTCCAAGTCAAACCCAAAACCAAATTTCAATCGCCACATCTCTAGTCTAGGATTTTACATGAAAATCTGTACACTGGGGGTATGCCCCTGGTTAAGCCTTGTATATGATCATTTAAAAAAAAAGATTATTGTATTTTCTTACTTTGTGTGTTTTTTCTTGTTTTGATGACTTTTATTGACTCTTAATCGAAGGTTCCTTTCATCAATAAGGGTAATTAACAATAGACTCTTGAGTCTATTGGAAACCATGAACCGACATAAAACTAAAACCCTCTCTCGTAGGGTGAATTTGATGGGATCGATATACAAGACAAAGTTATCAATCTTAATTAGATGTGTTTATCCGCAGCTAGTTGAGATAGGCAATTTCTTAGTTTACGTGTCTTAAAATGGTTATATCCGGTTTTAATCTCAATTTGGATCCTCTCCACTAAAAAAAGTAGAGGAGAGACCCCTACTTTTAATCCCCACATTTAGTTATCTAGTGGGTGGTTGTGATACATTCTAAATCTAACACTTACTGTACCCCACGTATTGCACTCATTCCTATTTCGCACTTAATAAAAAAATCATAACCACCCGCTAGGTAATCAATGGTTGTGATTAAGTAGTGGTATCTCCACTGGCTTTTTGGTAGTGGAGAGGAGCGGAATCCTTCTAATGTGAACTAAATACTTAAAATCCTTTTTACCTAGTTTGTTTTACATACTTTCATAAATTCTATTACTTAACATTACTATTTTTTATTTCTGTTTTTGTGTTTGTGTGACTAGGTCGGCAACAATTCAACTGGAGAAAGATGCACAGATTAAATCCCAAGACACTGCTTAGGTTTCTCTATCCCAGAGGACCTAGACTTCCTACTTCGCATAGGGCTGAGCATTAGAAACTTTCATTACCCGTTACCTAATTCCACTCCAACTGGGATTCTTCACTATTACTCTATATAAACCCCTAATTCGTTCACAATATTGAAACCACAGAAACAATTAACCCAAATCTTTTCAAGAAAATCAAGAAGATGAGTTTTTCGATGATCCAAGGTTCATCATCATCTTCTTGTTCAACACAACAACAGCAAGAAGAGAACCATCCTCTAACACAGGAAGAGGCATGGGAACATGCAGCTGCTCAGAGAGGTCTATCTCGACGTACGCTCTACGTGACAAGGAAAGTCACCTCAACCGATGCAAGGAAAGAACAGAACCGGTACGAGCTAGGCCTGGATGACTTTAAAACCTCGATGCGCTGCTCGAGCAAGCAATGCGATCACATAGCAAGCCTTCACAGGATGTTATGGTTCTTGATGAACAGGGTCGAGTATCGATGATCTTCAAGTTTATCGAAAGCAATCGTCGGTATCGGTTCATGGGCAGTGAATGGGGAGGTTCATGAGGAACAATGACTTCCAACCTGATCAAATCATGAGGATCTATGGGTTGGCTGACGGCCGCAGAAGAAATTGGGGCTTTGCTTTCGTTAGTAAATTTGATGAGTAAATCAAATAGAGGAGAGAGAGGGAGACCTTTTCTGTTGACGTTGTCTATCTTTCTTTTGTTTCTTGATTAATTAGGTTGCATGTGTGTCAAATTTTTTCCTTTGAAAACTTTGTTAGTCAGAATATATGCAGGCGTTTATTTGATCAGAAAGATAGAACTTTTGTTTTGTGTTGTTCAGTTTTCATCTTGTATTAATTTCCTTAATTTTCTATTGCTGTTGGGTTGTGGATTTGGATATATATATATATATATATATATATATATATATATATATATATATATATATATATATATATATATATATATATATATATATATATATATATATATATATATATATATATATATATATATATATATATATATATATATATATATATATATATATATATATATATATATATATATATATATATATATATATATATATATATATATATATATATATATATATATATATATATATATATATATATATATATATATATATATATATATATATATATATATATATATATATATATATATATATATATATATATATATATATATATATATATATATATATATATATATATATATATATATATATATATATATATATATATATATATATATATATATATATATATATATATATATATATATATATATATATATATATATATATATATATATATATATATATATATATATATATATATATATATATATATATATATATATATATATATATATATATATATATATATATATATATATATATATATATATATATATATATATATATATATATATATATATATATATATATATATATATATATATATATATATATATATATATATATATATATATATATATATATATATATATATATATATATATATATATATATATATATATATATATATATATATATATATATATATATATATATATATATATATATATATATATATATATATATATATATATATATATATATATATATATATATATATATATATATATATATATATATATATATATATATATATATATATATATATATATATATATATATATATATATATATATATATATATATATATATATATATATATATATATATATATATATATATATATATATATATATATATATATATATATATATATATATATATATATATATATATATATATATATATATATATATATATATATATATATATATATATATATATATATATATATATATATATATATATATATATATATATATATATATATATATATATATATATATATATATATATATATATATATATATATATATATATATATATATATAGTTTAGTTGATGGTCGTCTCAAGCAAAAATTAAAAGAAAAATTTCTTAGTTTACGGTCTTAAAATGGTTATATCCGGTTTTAATCTCAATTTGGATCCTCTCCACTAAAAAGTAGAGGAGAGACCCTACTTTTAATCCCCACATTTAGTTATCTAGTGGGTGGTTGTGATACATTCTAAATCTAACACTTACTGTACCCCACGTATTGCACTCATTCCTATTTCGCACTTAATAAAAAAATCATAACCACCCGCTAGGTAATCAATGGTTGTGATTAAGTAGTGGTATCTCCACTGGCTTTTTGGTAGTGGAGAGGAGCGGAATCCTTCTAATGTGAACTAAATACTTAAAATCCTTTTTACCTAGTTTGTTTTACATACTTTCATAAATTCTATTACTTAACATTACTATTTTTATTTCTGTTTTTGTGTTTGTGTGACTAGGTCGGCAACAATTCAACTGGAGAAAGATGCACAGATTAAATCCCAAGACACTGCTTAGGTTTCTCTATCCCAGAGGACCTAGACTTCCTACTTCGCATAGGGCTGAGCATTAGGAAACTTTCATTACCCGTTACCTAATTCCACTCCAACTGGGATTCTTCACTATTACTCTATATAAACCCCTAATTCGTTCACAATATTGAAACCACAGAAACAATTAACCCAAATCTTTTCAAGAAAATCAAGAAGATGAGTTTTTCGATGATCCAAGGTTCATCATCATCTTCTTGTTCAACACAACAACAGCAAGAAGAGAACCATCCTCTAACACAGGAAGAGGCATGGGAACATGCAGCTGCTCAGAGAGGTCTATCTCGACGTACGCTCTACGTGACAAGGAAAGTCACCTCAACCGATGCAAGGAAAGAACAGAACCGGTACGAGCTAGGCCTGGATGACTTTAAAACCTCGATGCCGCTGCTCGAGCAAGCAATGCGATCACATAGCAAGCCTTCACAGGATGTTATGGTTCTTGATGAACAGGGTCGAGAGTATACGATGATCTTCAAGTTTATCGAAAGCAATCGTCGGTATCGGTTCATGGGCAGTGAATGGGGGAGGTTCATGAGGAACAATGACTTCCAACCTGATCAAATCATGAGGATCTATGGGTTGGCTGACGGCCGCAGAAGAAATTGGGGCTTTGCTTTCGTTAGTAAATTTGATGAGTAAATCAAATAGAGGAGAGAGAGGGGAGACCTTTTCTGTTGACGTTGTCTATCTTTCTTTTTGTTTCTTGATTAATTAGGTTGCATGTGTGTCAAATTTTTTCCTTTTGAAAAACTTTGTTAGTCAGAATATATGCAGGCGTTTATTTGATCAGAAAGATAGAACTTTTGTTTTGTGTTGTTCAGTTTTCATCTTGTATTAATTTCCTTAATTTTCTATTGCTGTTGGGTTGTGGATTTGGATATATATATATATATATATATATATATATATATATATATATATATATATAGAGTAAAGCTTCTATAAACTTAAGTGGATAGAAATACTTGTCCACCAAATTTTTATCCCTTCATTATGCTTTGAGATTCGTGCTACACATGAATGTTACACATGAATGTTATATATATATATATATATATATATATATATATATATATATATATATATATATATATATATATATATATATATATATATATAGTTTAGTTGATGGTCGTCTCAAGCAAAAATTAAAAGAAAAATTGTAATACATGTATAGGTCCGAACTCTTTGTTGTGCTTAAGATATTGTTACAAGATTCTTCACTTTTATGAGTTCAAGATTTATCATCCTCTTTAGCGTCTAGTCAAGTTCAGTTACAATTGCCACAAGAGTACATCTGAGAATCACTCTAAAGTAAGGCGATGGCTACACTTAGAAACTATATATGCAATTTAGGATGGTACAACGAGACATATATAATAATGCTATTGAAATGTTCCACAGTAGCAATTAAACTCATTAATAGATCTCAATAATAACCTATCCATACTGATTTTCAAGTAATAGAAGCAAATGTATCGAGGATCATAGAAGGATTATTATAAATATTAGTTTTAGTTCTTCTCAATATCGACACAAACAATATAAACTAGTTTCTTATATATGATTAAACTCTTCAATGGGGTGGCATACGGTCTGGTTGGGTCAATTTCAGATAGGGTCAAATGAGCTTGACCCGACACGACCCATTTATTTCACGGGATGTCCATACCAGATGAACAGGTTACCGAACCCGGCTCATTTAATAAACACCAAATCTAAATACTAAGCCTATTGCAACACTCGTAAGCATGTAATAACCATAAAATTCAAGAGAAAATATGTAATATTTTCTTCCCTCCTCTCTCTCTCTCCTCACCAATCAGTTAGTAGCAGTAGCTTTTCAACTTTTGTCAAATTCCTATGTAGAAGAAAGACCATATAGAAAGATCAATGCACATTCCCAAGCCGCCAACCCCCAATGGAGCTCATCAAAGAAGCTCTTAAAGTGCTGCAACTCCACAATGTGGAAGACCTGATCAAAAACTATTCGGTGGGACATTCGGGATATAAAGATCAACACGTGCAACCAGTCGGGTCGTATGTGTCAATCAGATCATGACCAGTAGCCATGTATATTGACCTGAACCCATTTTTGACAGGTCGGATTCAGGTCGTGTAATAGGTTAGATAATGGGTCGGTAGTTTTTTGTTGTCCTTACCTTGATTAACATTTTCTTTTCTAGCAGTGATCTAGTTAATATCTTACTGTTAGCTAGATTTATGATTGGCAAGTATGTCTTTTCATTGATCTTTTCATACATATACTTGGATTCTGTTTGGACATCCTCATATTTTTATAGAGACTTCATATTACACTATATATCGGTAGGTTAGATAATGGGTCACAGTTTTTCCTCTAGACTTCTTTTGCAAGTATGTCTTTTCATTGATCTTTTCATACATATACTTGGATTCTGTTTGGACATCCTCATATTTTTATAGACTTCATATTACACTATATACTAAAGTGATTAGAGATGAACAATGCTTAGTTAAAGCTCACCTCCAATAACTATCATATAAAATAAATAATGAACATGTAAAAAGAAGGTCCTTGACCCAGTTAGTATGATTCTTGAACTTGATGCTAAAGTCTAAAGTTTGATTCTACCCGTCGTTTTTCATCAAATTTTCTTCTTTCACTTGAACCTAATTGAACTTCATCCACTTAAATTTTTTTTTTCAATATTTGGTCCCTCAAACCATTCATATTTTGCAATTAAACCATAAATCATGGAAATTTCTATCAGGATCATCAAATCCTAAGAAGAAATTGGTCCCTTAAATCTTTAAAATTTGTTATTATGTCCCTCAATTGTTAAAATTTTTTAAAAAATAGGCCCTCCAATCAAGGACAAAACTAGCAACTAGATAGATTAAATTAAAATGGTTATCGAATTAAAGGACATAATAGTAATTTCAATGATTGGGGACAATTTCAAATAACGTAAGAAATTGGTAACCTAATAGCAAATTTAATGATTTGAGGGACTAATTGTTCGATATGAGATATTTAAGGTACTAATATTGAAAACCCTTAAATGAAGGTTTTTCTCGCTATAAACCGAAAGTTTTATCCCCAACTTTTAACCTTAAAATCAACTTTTAATTATCCTCATTAACTTTTAAACTCACTCACATAAGGTCACTCATAGACTATAGATATTTAAGCCCAAAGTTTTATCTCATTTATTTTAAGCTTACCAACTTCTTCAAAAGGTATTTTGGCTACCAAATTAAAGGTTGTAACCTCATCTACTTTTAAGTCCACCCACTTCGAAGATCACTCTTAGATTAGACTATTCCATTAATTTTTTTAAACTCATTTTGCATTTTAGCTGCAGTTTAGTATACGACGTAAGATGTCATATTTTTTTATATGTTGATATAACTTCTCTAAGTGTTTAAGTGTATATATGATGTAACGAAATGTTTTAACCACTATATATTGGTTTTTTTCATGCTAATATCATCGTAATGCGAATTGTAAATGTGTTTTTTCCTACAAATCCAAAGTTTTTACCATAGTTTTAAAAAATGATCTACGCTTCCACCTAGGCCTAAGCTACTTAGGTCATCCGCCTAGATCTTTGGAGCGCCAAGGGGAGCATGGATCGTTATGTGGGCTATAAAGCTTAGGTCGTAGTCTGATTTTCTCTGTTGCTACCTCAATGTTCTCCTACGTCCTTGGCAATGACAAAGCCAGGGGAGGGCAGAGGGTTGCCATGCCCCCCCTGGCTTTTGGCTACTAATAGGTTATTGAATGTTAGTCTTTACATCTTTCTTATTTTGAGATTACTCTCTGTACTCACTAAAATTATCATTAGATCCCTCAATTTTTAAGTATCTTCAAATCAATTCCCTTATTAGCTACAACTACTCTTTTCTCAATTATTTGAGGGATTTGTTCAAAGCACGTAAGATTGTGATATGATTCCCAAGCCTATATTGCGCAGAAGTACAAGAGATAGGGTGCCTCATGATTACAAGAGTTCACACGAGAGAGGGATTTGAGTCAAAGTAAGAATCTATTAGAATTATCATTTTATTAGAAATGTTTGAGTCCATTAGGAATTATTTTTTATTAAGAAAGTTTGATTAGGAAAGTTTGGGTCTAATAGGAATTGTTTTTTATTAGGAAAGTTTTCAGTGTATTAGGAATTATTTTTTATCTAACCTCAATGTTCTCCTACGTCCTTGGCAATGACACATCAAGGGGTTTGGATTTGACTAAAAGTGAAGGTCTTTTTATAAAATTCACTCAACCCCTTCATATGTGGACCACATTTATCCACATCACTACCAAGTTCCATTGAGAAACTTGGTACCAAGATTCTCTATTTTTCTCATATATATATATATATATATATATATATATATATATATATATATATATATATATATATATATATATATATATATATATATATATATATATATATATATATATATATATATATATATATATATATATATATATATATATATATATTGAAGTTATAAATTTTATCGATTTATGTAGTCGATCTTGGATTTCTTGGGCTATTAGATTGCTTTGTTGATAATCTGATAGAGGTTTTGCACGCACTTTGTCAATAGGTGTGCGACCAAATTACGGTTCTTATCAATTTTTAGTACTTTCTTTGAGAGGGGTTTGATTGTTGCAATGGCGAAATTGTCGTTGGTTTCATATCCCAGATCAATCCCAAATCAGAAGAGGATTGAAACATTAAAAGAGGGATTCAAATTATGAAGCAAGATTTTGAAGAGAATAGAAAAGAGATGAAGTATTTATCATAGGCGGTCAATCAATTGGCGTTGCGTTGAATAAACTACTTAATAAAAATAAATATAAAAGTGTTAGAAAATGGCAATGGGGGACTCATAGGAAAGGAAAGGGCTATGAGATGGTAGTTGATCAAAATCAAGACGAGCACGAGGTGACAATAGGGAAGACCAATTGCTGTCATGCCGTGAGGACTACTGACCCGCGTTGGTAGCCTTGGGCCGTGTGCGAGTCTATAGCGGCGAACGGTTGGCCAACGGTGGCGACGAGTGGTAGGCCGCTGGTTGAGGGTGCGGCGTGATGGGGGTTTGATGGTGATAGGACTAGTGATGATGCTTGGTGGTGGGTGATCGAGATATTACCGACATCCGATAATTGGCAGATCGTGGACCGCCTCGATTGGATCATGAGCAAGATGCAGGCCATAATGCAGAATGGGAACCCGTTGAGGAGAGATTTGATAGTCAAGGTTGGCATCATAGACAAGAAGGCGGTTATGATGATGATTTCGATGGTTTTGGTGGGGATCGAACTCTTGTTTTGATCAAAGGGGACCACCACGTGGTAGAGGTAGATTTCAACATCGATGAGGTTTCTATAATGGTTATGGTTATGGCCGAGATAGATATGATAGTGGTGTATCAGTATGATCAGAGCATGCACAATCTGAAGATTGATTTTTTACACTTTGATGGAGGTGAACTGCATGAGTGGTTGGAAAAGGTCGATCAGTATTTTAGGGTGTTTGTGGTAGATCCTGATCAGTGGCTAGTGATTGCTAGTTTTTACTTGGACAGGAGAGCTAATAACATGTGGATGAGACTGAAGTCTCAATGTGAGAGAGCACAGGAGATTGAGTTGGGCCGAGTTTGTCGATGAGCTTCTGCATCAATAGGGGCCTTCTCTAGTTGTGAACCATCATGGGCAGCTGACTAAGCTAAGTTAAAAGAGAAAGGTTGCTAATTACATTAATGAGTTTTGGAGCTTGCAGGTGCTAGTGAGGGATTGATCGGAGGAGACACTTTTAGGTACTTTTGTAGAGTGTTTGAAGCCCTAGATTGCTATAGAAGTGAAGCTTTAGCAGCCCTAGAGGTTGTCAGAGGTGATGAAGATAGCTGAGGTGATTGAGGAGGTCAGATCTAGTAGTTAGAGGACTAATAAGGGGAACAGTAGCATGAAATAATGAGGTACTGAAACCGACAAGGGAGGCAAGACTTTGGGCTCAAGCACGAGGTGACAATACAATCAAGAAGAAGGTGAAGAAGCTTTCTAAAGATTAGGTACAAGACAGGACAAAGAAGGGACTATGCTTCAAATGTGGGGACAAGTAGAACAAAGAGCACCAATATAGCACTGGAGTGGCCTTTATGATCTTGGAGTCCAATGATAAGAGTGATGACACTGATTTTGCAGACTCTAGTAGCGAAGGTGAGGAGATTGATGATCGATGTGAGGCACTAAAGGGAGCAGAGTTGTCACTGAATGTCATGATAGGAGTTATTGGACCATCTACCTTGAGGATAACGACATGGATTAGAAAGCATGACGTGTACATTGTTGATTGGTCCTGGTTCTTCACATAATTTCATTATTGCGGGGGTTGCTAAGAAGGTGGGTTTGACAAGAACTATTGTAGAGTCTTTTAAGGTGAGGATAGCGAATAGGGAGAAGATGTAATGTTAGGAGATTGTCAGGGGCATTGGAATAAATGTCTGGAGAGTTCGGATTTCTAGTGATCTTCATGTATTGGGCTTATTGGGATGGATGTTGTTTTGGGCAATGCTTGACTAAGGCGTTTAGGGGATGGGAAGATGAATTTTGAGGATATGCGGATGGTGTTCTGATTAGGGAGAAAGAGGCACTCGTGGACTGCTGTTTCCAAGGGGCTAAAAAACTATGAGGCTATTGTATTTAAGTGGTTGTGCTGGGGAGGAGTCGAGTGCTATGCTATTGTCACAGAGGCTAGTAATCGAGGTGATTTTCAAGGCTGTTTACTGCAGACCAAGTCGGATGTTGGGAATAACATAGAGGATCTATTAGCCTAATTGGAGGATAGAGTGAAGTAGGTAGCGTTGCAATATTAGAGGGTTACACAATTTCCTACCAATTTGCCACCTCTAAGGATTTAGGATCACGAGATTGTGTTGAAGGATGAATCAAAGCCTGTTAACATGCCACCTTACCGCTACGCTAACTTTCAGAAGGAGGAGATCGAGATGCAGGCTGAGCAGATGCTGAGGAGTGGGTTTATTAGGCCGAGTCAGAATCCCTTTTTCTCACCTAGTCTCTTGGTGAGGAAGAATGATGGGACATGGAGATTTTACACTGACTGCAGAGCTATGAATGAGGCTATAGTGAAGAATTACTTTCTTATTCGTACAACGGATGAGATGTTAGGAGTGGTGTATGCTGTGAAGGTGTGGAGGCCATATTTGTTGGGAAAAAATTCAAAATTAAAACAGATTAGCAGGCATTGAAGCATTTATTAGAGCAGAAGATAGTCACTCCAGAACAGCAGAAATTCATGGTGAAGCTCCTCAGGTTTGAGTTCGACATTATATATCAGCCACGAAAGGAGAATAAAGTTACAGATGAGCTCTCACAAAATGAAGGGAGTCTAATGTTGTGGTTGGTATATAGCGAGGAGGATGCAACTCTATGTGCTATTAATGGAGCTCATTGGAGGGTTTAGGATCATATTCGGCAAGCGGTGTAGTTAGATGAGCGTGTTAGGGATTGTTGTGACAGGATTGAGGTGAAGATTCAGGGGTGAAGAAGTTCAAGTTTCCAAAAATACCAGGATTGAGGGAGGATATTCAATCTCATTTTCATGACAGCTAAGAGGGAGGACACTCTGGCTGGCTTTAGACTTGTATTAGGGTGAAGCACTTCTTTTGTTAGGAAGGGCTGAAGGCAGTGGTGAAGACGAAGGTAGCAGAGTGCGATGTGTATTAGAAAGTGAAGTATGACCAGAGGGCTCTGATGGGGTTGAAGTAGCCATTACCTATTCCAGAGAGGATTTGGGAGGACTTGACGATGGATTTTGTTAAAGGGTTGCCTAGTTGTAGAGGGATTGACTCTATTTTGATAGTTGTGAATCGCTTGAGTAAGGGGGCACATTTCATTTTATTGAAGCATCCATTCACTGCCACCAGTGTAGCTCGGGTGCTTATTGATAATGTGATCAAGTTACGTGGCATTCAAAGGAGTATAGTCACTGATAGAGGGAAGTTGCACATGAGCTTTTTTTTTTGGCAGGAGCTATTTGCATTGCAGTGGAGCAAGCTAAAGACGAGTTCATCTTATCACTCATAGACTAATGTGCAGACCGAGTTGGTGAATCGCACCGTAGAGCAGAATTTGAGGAGCTACTATCATGAGGAGCAGAAGAGGTGGAAGGATTATCTGGCATGGGCTAAGTTCTGGTGCAACACCACTTTTCATTCATCACTCCAGAAGAGTCTATTTGAGGTTATATATGGCTGGATGCCACCTGTGTTGTAGTCTTATGAGCGAAAAATAGCAAAGAATGATGAAGTGGTGCAGGATTTACTAGCGAGGGATGAGATTCAATGAGATGCGAAGTGGGAATTAGCAAAAGCTTAGAAGCGGATGAAGAAGTATTATGACGAAGACCGACGAGATGTGATATTTGAGCCAGGAGAGTTTGTGTACTTGAAGCTACAATCATATCGTCAGAAATCGTGGAAGAAGAGGTTCAATGTGAAGCTACAGTGGTACTATGGACCTTTTAAGGTCTTGCAATGGGTTGGTGAGGTTGCCTGCAGGTTAGAGTTGCCAAATTAGTCAATTTTACATCCTGTTTTTCATGTATCAATCTTGAAAAAGAAAGTGGGGATTCTAGATTGGTTGTGGGGAAATTACATACATTTGACTCAGGGGGAAACATGCAGTTAGTTCCTAAAGAGGCAATTCGGTATCAAAGCTGGAAGAAGCGACACACTAGGGAGTGGGTATGGCAGATGTTGGTGCACTGGCAAGGCTTGGTGCAAGACAAGGCTACTTTGGAGGATTATGATGAGATCAAGGAGTGGTTTCCAAAAATACCGTGATTGAGGGAGGATATTCAATCTCATTTTCATGACAGCTAAGAGGGAGGACACTCTGGCTGGCTTTAGACTTGTATTAGGGTGAAGCACTTCTTTTGTTAGGAAGGGCTGAAGGCAGTGGTGAAGACGAAGGTAGCAGAGTGCGATGTGTATTAGAAAGTGAAGTATGACCAGAGGGCTCTGATGGGGTTGAAGTAGCCATTACCTATTCCAGAGAGGATTTGGGAGGACTTGACGATGGATTTTGTTAAAGGGTTGCCTAGTTGTAGAGGGATTGACTCTATTTTGATAGTTGTGAATCGCTTGAGTAAGGGGGCACATTTCATTTTATTGAAGCATCCATTCACTGCCACCAGTGTAGCTCGGGTGCTTATTGATAATGTGATCAAGTTACGTGGCATTCAAAGGAGTATAGTCACTGATAGAGGGAAGTTGCACATGAGCTTTTTTTTTTGGCAGGAGCTATTTGCATTGCAGTGGAGCAAGCTAAAGACGAGTTCATCTTATCACTCATAGACTAATGTGCAGACCGAGTTGGTGAATCGCACCGTAGAGCAGAATTTGAGGAGCTACTATCATGAGGAGCAGAAGAGGTGGAAGGATTATCTGGCATGGGCTAAGTTCTGGTGCAACACCACTTTTCATTCATCACTCCAGAAGAGTCTATTTGAGGTTATATATGGCTGGATGCCACCTGTGTTGTAGTCTTATGAGCGAAAAATAGCAAAGAATGATGAAGTGGTGCGGATTTACTAGCGAGGGATGAGATTCAATGAGATGCGAAGTGGGAATTAGCAAAAGCTTAGAAGCGGATGAAGAAGTATTATGACGAAGACCGACGAGATGTGATATTTGAGCCAGGAGAGTTTGTGTACTTGAAGCTACAATCATATCGTCAGAAATCGTGGAAGAAGAGGTTCAATGTGAAGCTACGGTGGTACTATGGACCTTTAAGGTCTTGCAATGGGTTGGTGAGGTTGCCTGCAGGTTAGAGTTGCCAAATTAGTCAATTTTACATCCTGTTTTTCATGTATCAATCTTGAAAAAGAAAGTGGGGATTCTAGATTGGTTGTGGGGAAATTACATACATTTGACTCAGGGGGAAACATGCAGTTAGTTCCTAAAGAGGCAATTCGGTATCAAAGCTGGAAGAAGCGACACACTAGGGAGTGGGTATGGCAGATGTTGGTGCACTGGCAAGGCTTGGTGCAAGACAAGGCTACTTTGGAGGATTATGATGAGATCAAGGAGTGGTTTCCAAAATTTACACTTGAGGATAAGTGCAATCTCAAAGGAGGGAAGAATGATATGATTCCTGAGCCTACATTTCATAAGAGTATCAGAGATAAGGTGATTTATGATTGTAAGAGTTTGCACAAGAGAGGGATTTGAGTCAAAATAGGAGTCTATTAGAATTATCTTTTTATTAGGAAAATTTGAGTTCATTAAGAATTAGTTTTTATTAGGAAAGATTGATTAGGAAAGTTTGAGTCCATTAAGAATTATTTTTTATTAGGAAAGTTTGATTAGGAAAGTTTCATTGCATTAGGAATTCTCTTGAGGCTATATATATGGCCTGACTTAGCTAGGGTTTTTTAACTTTTGTTTTAGAGTAAAATATTGTAGGAGACATTGATCTTAAAGTTATTGATTTTCATCAGATTTTTGGAATTCGGTCTTGGATTTCTTGGGCTATTAGGTGACTTTGTTGACAATCTAATAGAACTTTCGCAAGCGCTTTGTTGATGGGTGTAGAATCGAATTAGGATTCTTTTTCAGATGGAATGGACTAATATTGAAAAATCTATTTAACTAAAAATAATAGTACAAGGAATATAGTTAAGTTGAGATCTAGAATATTACATAAAGAAAAGAGTTATGGGCATGTGAAAGAGGATGACTAAGTGGTTAAGTTATGGATCTATGGATGAAACTACTAAGTGATGCAACTAACAAATTAGTTAATATCATATTTGTTCATCCCTAATTAACACAAAACCCTTTTTCCCTAATTAACACAAAACCCTTTTTTTTCTTTGCTCGGACTATAGTTTTAGGGTATGAAATCAAAAAAATCTCCAAGAAAATCATTTGTAAGCTATTTTAGTTCCACGCTTGTTTTATTCGAATTATAGCAATCTCTAATGGGCTTCTATGTAATAATTTCATGTACCTTCTTTTACATTTATTATTGGAATTGTGAAATGAGGTTATATTTTCATCTGATTTTATATTTTATAATGGAATTGTGAAATGAGATTCTTCCAATTTTATTAAGTTTTACATTAAGAAATAACATGTGCACTTGTATAATCTATAGAATATCATAAATCTATCAATTTGTAGTTAATGATTAAGAAAAAATAGTTACAATTAATACATTTTAAGAAAAATTTCAAAAGATTAGAGCATGTTAATTCATGATGGGTGAATATGTGGAACTGATTCAAGTATTCATGAAAATATTTTTTGGTAAAACTTCTAACCCAGGTTATTTTTTCACCTAAAGTGTGTATGAAAATTTATATATATTATTTTATTTTATAACTTTTTGAATGATGTAGTATGATAGCTGTATTTTGGGCCCCTCTCCTGAAAGGAAATCTTAGCTCTGCCATGCTTGGCCTCCTTCACTGACTCTGAACACCTCCTTCATCTCCTCCATCCTTTAGCAAAATCTCCTTCACCTTCAGCTAAACAAAAAATTTTAAAATCTATCTAGATCCTATCTACGCAGCTACCTAGGCGCTAAGCATTAGGTCAGTGCCAAATGGCGCTAGTGATTATTGTGATAGATATTTTATTCTCATTTATTTTTGAATCCGCTCACTTTTCGAGAAGGTTTTACCTCAAAACCAAAATTTACTTTTAGATCCACCCAGTTCCTAAATCATCTTAGATTCAACATACTTAAAAGAAATAACTTTAAACCCACTTTGCATGTTAGCAGTTTGGTATCAGTGTAAAGGTTTATATTTTAATTTTTAACTTGCTATTTTTGGTCAAAACACTTAGGTGTATAGTGTACTTTTAAAACCAAACTAGTATTTTAGCATGTGCTAAGCACGGTCTTACCGTCATATTTCGGTCTTACCTCCATGTTTTGATCTATCATTTACCAAAAAACTTTCAAAAATACACTGACAGACCTCCCTATTCAAGGCACGGACATACCTCCCTGTTCGAGGACAAACAGACACATCATGCATAGCATCAAAATAATTATTTTAAGGTAGTCAATAATGTGCATAATTTCCAACCTGAGGACATGCACAACATGCAGTGAAATAGTTCATGTTTAGTGCATGTTAAACATGAAAGTATCCCAAAATCATGACAGTGTTCAAATGGTATAATACTATCATTACTTGTGTACATATTTTTGCAAGTACAAAGATTTTAAAATCAAGTTATATACAAAACTTTGACAAATCTTTGACCAAATGGTGAATAATGGGTATGACAACTGAGAGTCATGGTAGTTGTTGTTGTAATTAAAGTTGTACACACTGGGTGAAAAAGTTGAAAGTTGAAAGGGTAAAAAAGATATGGTTTCAATATTTTAAACACTACAAATAGTAATTTCTATATCAACTGCTGCAAGATTTGAATCATAGTGGTCTCTGTTAGCAACTCAAAACTATGAAACATTGCCACGTAATAAATGCACACAAATATAATAATAACTCACATTGTTTGCTACAGAGAAAATTATTATTTGATAATAAAACAGATGCAACAATAGTCGATATATTTATTTGCAACTACAATTATAATTTTTTTCCTTTTGTAAAACTAACTTGTGATCAAATTAAGTCATTTGCAAATAATATCTTATGCAAATATCGCATGTGGTTCATGACTTTTCTTATTTAATCCATTTTTTCTACATTCATCACCATTTTTATTCATTTTCCATTTTTGTGCATATTTGTTAGAATAATATACAATTAACATGCATATATATTTTTGATAAAAATTTATTTGAAAAATAAAATACTTGAGACAAATTCATCAACATTAAAACTAAATTTAAAATGAATTAGATTGTTATAATGAAATCATGTAGATAAATGAAACATGAATGCTCATTAAAACTGAAAGCATCATCTTATTGAAGTCTACACTTTTCAAACTCAAAATTAAAAGAATTTTAATTGGTAATTTAAAAATTAAATTAAAATAATGAACCTAAAAATTTCTTCTACATTAATTCTTTTGTAACTTAAATTCTCGCTACTCTTTTCATCATTTTTTCCATTTGTAAAAAAATAAAGAATTAGAACAAAATAAAATAATTATTTTTCATTAGTGCTTAGATAAGTCAAATTAGAATACTAAAAGAATAAATTTAAGGTTCCATCTCATGTAGTGTGATAGCCCAGATTCTCTCTTTACTATTTTGATTATTTTTTCAATCATAACAAGGCAAAAATTAGAAAAATCAAATTGAAGTGCTAAAAGAATAAAGATAAAAATTTCTTCTCATGTCATTCATAACGTCAATCATCATTCTCTACTTTTCTTTGTTATTTTTAAGTCTATAACAAACAACAAAATAAAGAATTGAAGCAATGAGATGAAGATGGGAAACAATAGGTGAAAACCAAAAAGATGAAAAAGAGTTTTACCTTGTTTGTTTGAAAACTAATTCAAATTTCAAAATTTAAAATTCTTAAGTTCTATAATTATGAAGTTAATAATAATGACAAATATAACTAAGAGTTGTGAAACTATAAATAATGTATTCTCACATTATTTTATAGCCTCAATCACATTTCTCTACATTTACTATAAAAAACATAGTAAGTTGCAACGTTTATAATTGCATTCAATAACATTTTCGAAATGTTGTTATTCGGGGCACCAATATTTTCAAAAAATATTGGTATGGAAAGTGTGGGCATTAGATGCTAGCGTTTTGTTGAAAATGTTGGCACTGCATAAAAGAATCATTGCAGAACTTAGAACAGGTTGGCTAACATAGAGCACTCTTGAATCAAAGAGTGTTGCAAGGCCCACAGCTTACACAATTTTTTAAGGCTACACTTAGTGGTAAGCTTGCACTAATAATTTTAACAATTAGGTGGTGGGTAGTTTACTATTTTAAAGCATTAAAAATCTAATTGCTTATCCGATGTGGGACTAAGAAGGGAATGAGTCTTTTAGAGGGAATCTTACAATTCCCAACATTTTTATCTAAAATGTT
Source organism: Asparagus setaceus (assembly GCA_012295165.1). NCBI lineage: Eukaryota > Viridiplantae > Streptophyta > Magnoliopsida > Asparagales > Asparagaceae > Asparagus > Asparagus setaceus. The sequence continues at coordinate 42,454,395 of CM022705.1, read as the reverse complement.
GGCAATTCTCAACGTTTTATCTAAAATGTTGACAATTCCCAACGTTTTAGACAAAAATATTGGCAAATCCCAACGTTTTCTTTAAAATGTTGGTAAATACCAACATTTGAAATAAATGTAGGTAGTTAAGTGTTGTTATCTCCAATATTTTTATAGTGATTGTCATTATTTTTTCAATTGTAACGAAAATAAATAATTAGAACGAAGTAAAAATAAAAGAATTTATTGTTAATGAAGAACACAAATTGGAATGCCGAATGATGAAAAGGAAAATTTCGTCTCACATTATTATCAATAATAAAACAAAAAGAGAAGACTAAATGAGAGAGAGATTCTCAATCCTTAAAACAAAAAAATCATTGCTAATTAAAAATTAAACTATCGTTATTAGAAGAATGGATCTGAAATATTTCTTCCCATGCTCTTTAATAGTCTCAATCATCTTTCTTTACTTTGTTCATTATTCGTCATTTGTAACCAAATCATCTTTCTTTACTTTGTTCTTTAATAGTCTCAATCATCTTTCTTTACTTTGTTCATTATTCGTCATTTGTAACAAAACAAAAATTAGACAAAACAAAACAGAAAAGATCCTCATTCATAAAAAGAAATTTTCATTTTCTTTTAAAAGTATAGAAAAATTGAGATCTAAATAACAAAAGAAAACTAAGAATTGAAATAACATGTCAATTATTACCTTATCAACATCATAATTTTGGACTATAGATAATCTAATATCCAATTATAAAAATAACACAAATGTTATAATACAAAATGCAAGAATTATGATGAAGATAGAAATTACTGAGAATAATAACAAATAAAATTAAAATTGATACAAATTAAGAACAATTGAATTGCCGAGTAAATTAAACTTAATACAATCAAAATCTAAAATAAAAAAGAACTAAGAACAATCAAGATGGAAGATCAATTATTCATTCTCAAGATTGGAACTTTCGGACCATACACAATATGATATTCAATCAAAAAATAGCACAAACGTTATAATTAAAATGCAAAATTTGTGATCAAATAAAAAATAAACATAAACAATAATAAATAAAAATTAGCATAGCACAAGAAGTCATATGACAAAGCCATATCGCCTCGGGGAGTCTAGATTCAATTCTCATGTGCCAAAGGTGTAGTAGTTCGTTATTGGTGTTGTTATTATGTGCACCAAAGGCATATTTTCCTAAAAAATAAAAAGTTGATACATAGTAATAACAATTGAATTGTGAATAAATTAAAATTAATACAATTGACATATAAATAACAAAAGATTAAGAACAATTGAGATAGAAGATCGATTATTACCTTCTACAGATTGCAACTTTTAGACTATACATAACTGATATCCAATAAAAAATAAAACAAATATTATAATAATTTAAATGGTAGACCTATGATCGAAATAAATATTAATGAAAATAATTACAAATAGAAAAGGAAAAATTAAAATTAATACATACAATCATTCAAAAAAAAGAGAAGAGCACCCAAAATTCAAGTTTAAAGCACCTTCAATCTGAAAAGATAAAAAATAAAGAATTATTAAGAGAATAAAGGACTGGGACTTGAGAACTTTTTTTATGAAAAGAGAAAATAAATAATGTGATAATCTTATGAGATTATAGATATGGTTAGTTTTATTCAGATGATTTCAAATTCCTTAATTATAGGTTATTCAAATTCAAAATCAAATTTAAAATGCCGACCGCTTCGGTGCTCCCAAAATTCAGTTGGGAGTTCCGATGGCAGGAAACGTAATTGTAAAACCGGTTATGTAGGTCTCTAAATCCTTAATTATAGGATGAGAGTTCCACTGGCATTTTAGTAAATAGATGAAACTTTTAATTTAACCATAAGGGTAATTTAGGAACTAATATAAAGTGATTAAGTTATAAAAATAGATTTAAGATCTTTGGAATCTTTGACCACCTAAACTTTCGTGTTTTTTTTTCTTCTTATATAATACGCCTCCATTCTACAAAATTTCAATAATTTATTTTATCAAAATATCAATTTTTTCTTCCAAAATTTAGCGGCATTCAACACATCAACTAATTTCATCGAGGGAGGAAATATGAAAGGTATTAAAAATTTTCTTTTTTAATTTTTTTCTTTTGTAGAAAAAGATATATCATCAATGTTATACTTTCACAGTGTCATCTGATTATGTTTCTCCTTAACAATTTTTTTATTTTACTAAAATTTATAGTTTAAATTGATACATAAAATAACTCGTAAAATGACATCACAATTGATCATCGAAATTAGGAATGCGGAATCATAATAAACACCTTAAAGCAAATGATTAAAAAAGAAAAATAGCAACAAGATCTCCGGAGCGGAGGAGAGGGCGGAAGGTCGGGGAGAAGGCGCAGGTGGAGGAGAGGGGTCGAGTGGAGTTCAGTGGTGGCCCTGATGGTGAAGAATTGACACAGCAAGAGAGATAATGAAGATAGAGGAAATAGAGAACGGTTTTGGAAGAGGATAATTAGGTAAGTATGTAAATAGGTTGGACAAAATACCCTTCCATCTTTTTAGACAGTTTTTAATTATTTTTTCAAATTACAAATGCTAAAAAATGTTAATTTGGGAGCACTAAAGCAATGCTCATTTAAAATACTAGAATTGGAGCTCAAAAATTTGTTACTGTAGTTAACTAATATTTTGATTGATTAGATTTTATTATATATAGTTATTAGTTAGGGTGATTTGATATTCTAAGATTGTAGGGATAATTAAAATTAAAACATTGGTATAATTTTTCTCCATATATATTAATGAATATTAAATTAGCTTAATTTATATTAATGAATATTAAATTATCTTGATTTAAAACTCTGTAAACAAGGATGTCACATGGTATTTTTTGGTGTTTTAGATTTTCGGCGAATGGTTAGATGAAGATGACACGTGTCATTTTTATTTATGAAAGAGAAATCTTACTTGTCATCTTCTGTGTTTGAGGTCATTTGATTTTACTTTAAAGTATACCCTAAGGGCCTGTTTGGCAACTCTTGTAAACTAGTTTTACTTGGAACAAATGTGGCCCAAAAGCTTGGCCCTAGTTTGGCAAACTAAAAGGTTGGTTTTAACTTATTTTTGTTTGGCCCCAATTTGCCCACTAACCGGGCCAGAAAAAAACCATACCCCCCTTGGTTTGAAACAAAACTAGTTTTGTGTGGCCCCAAAAATCTACAGAGAAACAAAAAGAAAATAAATTTGATTATCAATTGGGGCTCTATTTTTATAGATATGTGTTTACCATTATTGAACCAGTTTTATCTAAAGTTAATCAAACTAGGTTCATCTCAAAACTAGTTCACATATAACCTAGTTTAGCCTAATCTAGGCTAAACTTATCTAGTTCAAAACTAAACCAGGATAATTTTCAAGTTGCCAAACTGACCCTAATATAAGATGCTTAAACTGCTATATATTTTTACTTTTTCTCAAAAATGTCGCAGCACTGTGATGGCTAATTTTGTTTATTCTAAAGATATTTGGGTGTGAATTCTAAGATCTTTTATATTTGATGTTTTCTGTTTATTATGGTAATTGTATACATGCTTAGTATCTATGTAGTCGTCTTTCTAAGTAACCTGTATAGGATTGCCAGAGGCTTTGTGTGCTATTAGGGTTTCTATAATTACGGTCGATGGCGGATCTAGAAAACTTTTCTTGGGAGGCGGATAACAAATATTTATTAATCTAATAGTTAAAATATGATATTATAAAACTATTTGATTGTGATTGTTAAAAAGTTAAATGGAATTTTACTTTTCGATGAGCTAATTTAATTTGCTACTAAATTATTTAGTGTTTTTAGGTAGATAGGAGTGTAATTTTTAAAACTTATGGAGGGCAAATTGTAAATATGCCAAGGACTTATATGCAATTTACTAATTGTAAGGGTGCAACTGCATCCTTAAGGCACCATTCAAATCTGGCCATGGTTACAACAGTACAAAACCTTTGTTTGGCCCCAATTTGCCCACTAACCGAAAAAACCATACCCCCCTTGGTTTGAAACAAAACTAGTTTTGTGTGGCCCCAAAAATCTACAGAGAAACAAAAAGAAAATAAATTTGATTATCAATTGGGGCTCTATTTTTATAGATATGTGTTTACCATTATTGAACCAGTTTTATCTAAAGTTAATCAAACTAGGTTCATCTCAAAACTAGTTCACATATAACCTAGTTTAGCCTAATCTAGGCTAAACTTATCTAGTTCAAAACTAAACCAGGATAATTTTCAAGTTGCCAAACTGACCCTAATATAAGATGCTTAAACTGCTATATATTTTTTACTTTTTTCTCAAAAATGTCGCAGCACTGTGATGGCTAATTTTGTTTATTCTAAAGATATTTGGGTGTGAATTCTAAGATCTTTTATATTTGATGTTTTCTGTTTATTATGGTAATTGTATACATGCTTAGTATCTATGTAGTCGTCTTTCTAAGTAACCTGTATAGGATTGCCAGAGGCTTTGTGTGCTATTAGGGGTTTCTATAATTACAGTCAGTGGCGGATCTAGAAAACTTTTCTTGGGAGGCGGATAACAAATATTTATTAATCTAATAGTTAAAATATGATATTATAAAACTATTTGATTGTGATTGTTAAAAAGTTAAATGGAATTTTACTTTTCGATGAGCTAATTTAATTTGCTACTAAATTATTTAGTGTTTTTAGGTAGATAGGAGTGTAATTTTTAAAACTTATGGAGGGCAAATTGTAAATATGCCAAGGACTTATATGCAATTTACTAATTGTAAGGGGTGCAACTGCATCCTTAAGGCACCATTCAAATCTGGCCATGGTTACAACAGTACAAAACCTTTGTTTCGCCCCCGTATTTTTATGTATTTTTTGACAGGGGTAGGATAGTTATTAAATAATATTCAAATTAATGGAACAAAAGGAAATAGTAGAAATACCAATTGGAGGAAATTGGGGACAGATTGGGAGGTGGTAAATATAAAACTATGACGGATTTGAAGGCGTATAATGAGAGGAAATTGGGGGATTAGGTGGTAAATATAAAAATATGCCAGATTTAAGGGATAAAAAAGCGCGCACACATATATATATATGTAAAGTAATAATAAAAAGTTTTCCCACATAAGGATGGAAAAATGTTTATATTGCATAATACTTGTCTCGGTATTCAATATGATATTGCAATAAATATCAATATTTTGTGGGGGTATTGATATGAATATATAAGTGAAGTATTCGCATATGTAAAATCTGAATATATATATTTACCATACAGTTGAATTTTTTTTGGTGATTAGATTAATAGATTTGAGGTCAATTTGATTATCTAGAAAATGGCCCAAGAACCAACCGAATCAAACTGCGATAACTCAGTTCAAATCGAATCAATTTGGTCTTCATTTCCAACTCGGTTCAGTTCATCTGAATTGCTCAAAACTAACCCGCCTATAGATTCGATATAGATTCGATATAGATTCGATATAGATTCGATATAGATTCGATATAGATTCGATATAGATTCGATATAGATTCGATATAGATTCGATATAGATTCGATATAGATTCGATATAGATTCGATATAGATTCGATATAGATTCGATATAGATTCGATATAGATTCGATATAGATTCGATATAGATTCGATATAGATTCGATATAGATTCGATATAGATTCGATATAGATTCGATATAGATTCGATATAGATTCGATATAGATTCGATATAGATTCGATATAGATTCGATATAGATTCGATATAGATTCGATATAGATTCGATATAGATTCGATATAGATTCGATATAGATTCGATATAGATTCGATATAGATTCGATATAGATTCGATATAGATTCGATATAGATTCGATATAGATTCGATATAGATTCGATATAGATTCGATATAGATTCGATATAGATTCGATATAGATTCGATATAGATTCGATATAGATTCGATATAGATTCGATATAGATTCGATATAGATTCGATATAGATTCGATATAGATTCGATATAGATTCGATATAGATTCGATATAGATTCGATATAGATTCGATATAGATTCGATATAGATTCGATATAGATTCGATATAGATTCGATATAGATTCGATATAGATTCGATATAGATTCGATATAGATTCGATATAGATTCGATATAGATTCGATATAGATTCGATATAGATTCGATATAGATTCGATATAGATTCGATATAGATTCGATATAGATTCGATATAGATTCGATATAGATTCGATATAGATTCGATATAGATTCGATATAGATTCGATATAGATTCGATATAGATTCGATATAGATTCGATATAGATTCGATATAGATTCGATATAGATTCGATATAGATTCGATATAGATTCGATATAGATTCGATATAGATTCGATATAGATTCGATATAGATTCGATATAGATTCGATATAGATTCGATATAGATTCGATATAGATTCGATATAGATTCGATATAGATTCGATATAGATTCGATATAGATTCGATATAGATTCGATATAGATTCGATATAGATTCGATATAGATTCGATATAGATTCGATATAGATTCGATATAGATTCGATATAGATTCGATATAGATTCGATATAGATTCGATATAGATTCGATATAGATTCGATATAGATTCGAGAGAAGGATTTGAATATGGATTCTGATATCTTGTTGGTACGACCGGAACCGCCGAGAGAAACCACCACAAACGATAGCAAAAACACAATAAAAGAGTAAAGACACGAGATTTACGTGGTTCGCAAGTTGCCTACGCCCACGGGTAAGGAGGGGATTTCCACTAATAGAAAGAGAGAATACAAATTAGGATTACAAGTTCTCACAAAGAAACCCTAAAACAAACCTCTCAATCTCTCAAAAGATCTCCTCTCCAAAGATGCACAAAACTCTCTCAAAGGTCGCTCCAAAACGTGCTTGAAACTTACCCTAACAATCGTTAGGGGTTATTTATAGCCTCTAAACGAATTGGGTTTAAAACCAATTCCTAATTAGACCCGCTGAATTGCCTGCATTAGTCGACTACAACTCATATTAGTCGACTACAATTCATATTAGTCGACTACAATTCATATTAGTCGACTACAATTCATATTAGTCGACTACAACTCATATTAGTCGACTACAACTCATATTAGTCGACTACAATTCATATTAGTCGACTACAATTCATATTAGTCGACTACAATTCATATTAGTCGACTACAACTCATATTAGTCGACTACAACTCATATTAGTCGACTACAACTCATATTAGTCGACTACAATGCCTAGTAGTCGACTAACAACCTCAAAACCGCCTTGTGCATGTTTTGTGCATGTTCTACAATTCTCCACCTCGTACATCATTTGATTCACCTCAAATTTTGGACCGAACACGAAGAACACCAAGAACATCTAGAGAGATCTCCATCACCAATCCAGCCAATCCAACAAGGCCACTACACCGCTGCCGCCACGCATCTCCACCGATCAAGCTCATCGTAGTTCACCTCAAATCATCTCCACCTTGCCCATTACCGGAAGGGCCATGCCCTCTTGGGCGGATCAACACGAAGCCGATATGAAGCAAGTCTAAGCAATGCTTAAACTTACTACCGTGACCACCTTGGTTAACATGTCCGCGGGATTCTCATTCGTGTGCACCTTCATGAGAGAAATATCACCTCCCTCTATGACATCCCGCACAAAATGATACCGACATCAATATGCTTGGTACGAGCATGATGAACTGATTCTTCGCCAAGTGAATTGCACTCGACCGTCACACCACAAGTTCACGTTTTCTGCTCAATCCCCAAATCGCCTAGAAGACCCCACAACCACAATGCTTCCTTCACTCCTCTCGCCATGGCCATGTACTCGCCTCAGAGTAGAAAGTGCCATCAGAGCTCGTAACATCGACGCCAACTAACCGGAGCTCCATGTATCTTAAATACATAACCAGTAGTAGATCGCCGTCTATCTAGATCGCCGCATAATCGAGTCCACAAACCCGCCAATCGACATGTTTCTCCACCAAAACACGCACTGTATCAACTGTACCCTTTAAGTACTGAGGACCCACTTCTTTGCTTCCGGTCGCCTTTCCGGATTCGCCATGAATCTACGACCACACTAACCGCCAGGAAATATCTCGGGCGTGTACACACCATTGCATACATTAAAGCGCCAACCGCACTAGCATAGGGAACACGCTCCATGTGCCTTCTCTTCACAGTAGTGGGAGATTGATTACCATAAAGCCTAAAGTGTGGAGCCAATGGAGTCACCACCGACTTAGCACTTTGCATCCCGAACCTCGATCACCCGCTCTATGTAGCCCTTCCGACTCAAGAACAATCGCCGATTCGCCCTCTTCTAATCTCCATACCCAGATTTTCCTAGCAGCATCCATGTCCTTCATCTCGAACTCTTCACCAAGTTGAGATTTCAACCTATCTATCTCCACCCCGCTCTTAGAAGCAATAAGCATGTCATCCACATACAAAGAAGATAGATAAAATTACCTCCGCGAAGCTCCGAATGTAAACACAACAATCATGATCGCCGGAAAACCCATGCTTCAAAGATGAAGGAGTCAAATCGCTTGTACCACCGCCGAGATTGCTTTAATCCATACGGTGACTTCCTCAAACGACACACATGATTCTCCTTTTTCTCAACCTTGTAGCCCTCGGGTTGATGCATGTAGATCTCTTCATCCAAGTCTCCGTGCAAGAAGGCTGTTTTAACATCGAGTTGATCCGACTCAAAATCACCATGAGCAACAATACTCAATAGCACCGAATAGAAGTGTGTTTCATCACCGAAAAATATCTCATTGTAATCCACACCCTCTTTCGTGCAAAACCCTTAGCCACTAGCCTCGCCTTGTATCTTACACCACCGAAGCTCAAAGATCTTCCTTTCTTTTATACACCCACTTACAACCAATAGCTTTTCTTCCTACGGGCAATGGGACCACCTCCCATGTATGATTCTTCCAAGAGATTCCATCTCTTCCTCCATCGCAGCCAACCAACTCTCACTATCTTTGTCCCGAATAGCTTCCTTGAAGGAGACCGCTCGTCCTCCTCCACCGAGAGCGATTCAACCATATTAGCTCGCCCATAGTGCTTCAGGGGTTGATCACCTGCCTTCAGAGACTGCTTGTATGCTCGCTTTGGCCTAGTGGAAGCCAAATTATCCTCGAGCTGTTGTTGTAGTGCTCGTATTTTCCTCGCTGAACCTCCTCCCCGCCAAGCTCATCATCTACCCGACTTCCCACTTGAGCACGATTAGAACCTAGTTGGTCTTTAGGTTCTATTTCAATAACTCGAGACTTAGAGGTCTCACCACCATAACACCATCATCCTTGGACCCCTAGCAATCATGGATTTCTCATCAAAGGTAACATCCCCGCCGACCACGAACTTTGAATCTTCCGTACACCAAAGGCGATAGCCTTTACGCCTGCATATCCCAAGAATATTGCCTTCTTGGCCCTCGCAAGCTTTCCCTCGTTGACGTGATAGTAGGCGTACATCCAAAATTCGAGCCTATCATAATCGTGATGCTCTCTCGACCATACCCTATAGGGTGTATCACCATCCAATGTCGAATGTGGTGAACGGTTCACAATGTAACAAGTCAGAGCCACCGCCGCCCACCATTCGTTGCCCAATCTCGCATAAGATCGCATACTCACCGCTTTCTCCGCGGTGTTGGTTCGATCTCTCCGCGACTCCATTCTGGCGTGGTGTAGACTGTCGGTGTCGAACAATTCCCTCGATCACGAACTCCTTGAAAGCACCATCGTATACTGCATGCGGTTATCGGATCTCGGCGTCTTCAATTTCTTTCTGTCTGTTCTCAACCATTGTTCTCCACTTCTTGAATGTCTCGAACACCTCATTCTTGTGCTTCGAAAGTAAATCCAAGCATACCTAGAATAATCATCTATAAACGAGACATAATACTGAACCACCCTTGAAGTTATCCGAGCCGGACCCCAAACATCCGTGTGCACATAATCTAGTATCCCTCTCTCTTAGACTTGCTGTTCGAAACTTGACCGTGTGACTTTCCATACACACAATCCTCGCAAAAATCCATGCTAGGTTCCTTCGATTCTTCGCCAGACCCTCTTTACCAAGCGTAACTAGACCCTTCTCGACATATGCCCAAGCCGCCTATGCCATAACCGTGTGTGCTCACATGGGTCTCCACCACTTCCTTCAGTTCAACGGCGCATCTCCTGTCACCGTAGTACCTGAGAGAGTATATAGATTACCGTGACGAACACCCTTCATCACTACTAAGGAACCACGAACAACCTTCTTCACTCCGTTTTCCGTCACAATCCTGCAACCACCGGAGTCCAAAGCACCAACTGAGATAAGATTCTTCCGCAAGTCGGGAACATGCCTCACATCCGTCAAGGTTCGAACCACTCCATCATGCATCTTGATTTTGATATTACCTAGCCCCACTGTTTTACAAGCATGGTTATTCCCCATCAATACAGTTCCACCATCAATGCCTCTGTAGGTAGTAAACCACTTCCTATTTGGACACATATGGTAAGAGCAACCAGAATCAAGTATCCACTTCCCGGAGATCTCCTCGCCACCCGTGACGACATAGCATTCCTTATCGCTCCCTTCCTCTGAAACGTAGCTCGCTTCTTCCTTGCCCTCTCCTCTCAGTCTTGTTGTTGTTCTTCTTTCCACCTACTCTCTTATTTGGACAATCGACTTTGAAATGCCCACTTCACCCCCACTTGAAACATCCTTTTCCCGCAAGAGGTCTTGATTTAGATCTAGACTTTCCTCCCTTGCCTTTTCCTCGCTCATTGCTCCTTCCTCTTGCAAACAATCCCTGCGCTTGTTCCTTGTTACCGCCAGTGGCCATGTCACTAGTTGCAATCTTCCGAAGATCGTCCGCTAGAAGTGCCGTTCTAGTCTCATCCATCTTCAAATTTTCTCCCACAAGCCTCAGTGTTTGCACCAGGTTCTCATAAGACTTCGGCAGAGACAGAAGTAGTAGAAGCGCCTGATCCTCGTCTCCTACTTTAACATCTATGTCTTTCAAATCTGATATGATCCTATCAAACTTGTTGATGTGTTCCCGGATTGATGAGCCCTCCTCCATCTTGCAAGTATACAATTTGGATTTTAAGTAGATCCGGTTAGTTAGACTCTTCGTCATGAAGGTACCCTCTAACTTCTTCCACACGCCCGCAGCCGTTTCCTCTCCATCTACCAAGAAAGCTACATCCCTCTCGAGGCATAGGATAATCGACGCCCGTGCTTCCAGATCCAACTCCTCCCAATCCTCATCAGACATATCCTTGTTCTTCTTCTCCTTTCCATCCAAAGTCTTGTGCAATTTTTGCGAAATTAGAAAGTTTTTCATCTGCATCCTCCAATAAGAAAAATCGTTCTTCCCATTGAACTTTTCAATCTCGAATTTTTCCACTTTGACTGATTTACTGGTTGACGCCATCCTCTGTTTGTCTTCGTGAATCCGCTTCTCTCAGGAATCACCGAACACCCCCTCAAATTAGAAATTACACCACTTCCAATCAACAATAGCTCGATACCAATTGTTGGGCGACCATGAACCGTCGAGAGAAACCACCACAAACGATAGCAAAACACAATAAAAGAGTAAAGACACGAGATTTACGTGGTTGACAAGTTGCCTACGCCCACGGGTAAGGAGGGGATTTCCACTAATAGAAAGAGAGAATACAAATTAGGATTACAAGTTCTCACAAAGAAACCCTAAAACAAACCTCTCAATCTCTCAAAGATCTCCTCTCCAAAGATGCACAAACTCTCTCAAAGGTGCTCCAGCGTGCTTGAAACTTACCCTAACAATCGGGTTAGGGGTTATTTATAGCCTCTAAACGAATTGGGTTTAAAACCAATTCCTAATTAGACCCGCTGAATGCCCAGATTAGTCGACTACAACTCATATTAGTCGACTACAACTCATATTAGTCGACTACAACTCATATTAGTCGACTACAACTCATATTAGTCGACTACAACTCATATTAGTCGACTACAACTCATATTAGTCGACTACAACTCATATTAGTCGACTACAACTCATATTAGTCGACTACAACTCATATTAGTCGACTACAACTCATATTAGTCGACTACAACTCATATTAGTCGACTACAATGCCTAGTAGTCGACTACTGAACCTGAAAACTGTCTTGTGCATGTTTTTGTGCATGTTCTACAGATACGGATATGGACACAATTATAGATATGAATATTAATTGCATGCGTTTTGGGATGTAGTCATATATTTTTTGTTTATTGGATCGTGCTTTTATTGAGGTCAATTGTACATTTTAGACTTATATCTAATCAAGTTTATGTTACACTATAATTTGATTTATTTATTTTATTAATGGATATAATAAAATTTGAGGTCTAGAAGAAAATTTGCAGCACTTTGTGTTTCCATTTTTGCCTTGTACTTTTTTTTAATTCACCATATATAATTCTTGATTTTGTGAGGTTTGCTTAGATTAGTGTGGTTGAAATTTCATGAGGTTTTTCTGTCTAAAACAAATTTTTTTAATAAAAGTTTTTATTTTTATTTTCATACCGAAGATATCTGAATCACGTTTTAAGCGTTAGCAAGCCTCTTTTTGAGTACATTTCTATTAGAACCCTCACGGCCCGGGGAGGTTGGTAGCCACAGATTAGATTGCTCATTTACAAAATTGTCCGTGTACTTTCGTAAATGAGCCGTACAGAACGCCCAGCACGATGCGGGGCGTTCTGAGAGGAAATATACTCATATTTTTGTGGAAAGGCCGCGGCACTCGATTAGCACTGCTCTTGCGCACACTAACTACTCCATAATCACAAGAGGGCAAATTAGCTGTCAACTCAAGCACGGCCACCCTCAGAAAGCTACATCCCTCTCGAGGCATAGGATAATCGGCCTTGCTTCGGATCCAACTCCTCCCAATCCTCATCGACATATCCTTGTTCTTCTTCTCCTTTCCATCCAAAGTCTTGTGCAATTTTTGCGAAATTAGAAAGTTTTCATCGCATCCTCCAATAAGAAAAATCGTTCTTCCCATTGAACTTTTCAATCTCGAATTTTTCCACTTTGGTGATTTCTTGGTTGGCCCATCCTCTGTTTGTCTTCGTGAATCCGCTTCTCTCGGGAATCACCGAACACCCCTCAAATTAGAAATTACACCACTTCAATCGAACAATAGCTCGATACCAATTGTTGGTAGCGGACGAACCGTCGAGAGAAACCACCACAAGCGATAGCAAAAACACAATAAAAGAGTAAAGACACGAGATTTCGTGGTTCGACAAGTTGCCTACGTCCACGGGGTAAGGAGGGGATTTCCACTAATAGAAAGAGAATACAAATTAGGATTACAAGTTCTCACAAAGAAACCCTAAAACAAACCTCTCAATCTCTCAAAGATCTCCTCTCCAAAGATGCACAAAACTCTCTCAAAGGTGCTCCAGCGTGCTTGAAACTTACCTAACAATCGGGTTAGGGGTTATTTATAACCTCTAAGCGAATTGGGTTTAAAACCAATTCCTAATTAGACCGTTTGAATGCCTGATTAGTCGACTACAACTCATATTAGTCGACTAATGAGCTATAGATTAGTCGACTACAATACGATTAGTCGACTACAATACGATTAGTCGACTACAATACGATTAGTCGACTACAATACGATTAGTCGACTACAATACGATTAGTCGACTACAACTCATATTAGTCGACTACTCGTTCCCGGCCAACTTGCTTTGCATGCGCTCTGGTGTAGTCGACTACAATGCCTAGTAGTCGACTCTTGAACTAGCTGTCTTGTGCATGTTTTGTGCATGTTCTACGAGATCACGGATATGGACACAATTATAGATATGAATATTAATTGCATGCGTTTTGGGATGTAGTCATATATTTTTGTTTATTGGATCGTGCTTTTATTGAGGTCAATTGTACATTTTAGACTTATATCTAATCAAGTTTATGTTACACTATAATTTGATTTATTTATTTTATTAATGGATATAATAAAATTTGAGGTCTAGAAGAAAATTTGCAGACTTTGTGTTTCCATTTTGCCTTGTACTTTTTTAATTCACCATATATAATTCTTGATTTTGTGAGGTTTGCTTAGATTAGTGTGGTTGAAATTTCATGAGGTTTTTCTGTCTAAAACAAATTTTTTTAATAAAAGTTTTTATTTTTATTTTCATACCGAAGATATCTGAATACGTTTTTAGAAAGCATTGCGCACCCCTACTTTTGGGAGTACATTTCCTATTAGAACCCCGCTCTGAGCGGGGAGCGGGGTTTTGGTAGCCACAGATTAGATTGCTCATTTACAAAATTGTCCGTGTACTTTCGTAAATGAGCCGTACAGAACGCCCAGCACGATGCGGGGCGTTCTGAGAGGAAATATACTCATATTTTTGTGGAAAGGCCGCGGCACTCGATTAGCACTGCTCTTGCGCACACTAACTACTCCATAATCACAAGAGGGCAAATTAGCTGTCAACTCAAGCACGGCCACCCTCAGAAAACAAGCCCATCCCAATCCACCAAATGTCTGCTGCTCCCCTTCTTTCCTTCCTCCTCTCCCTCTCCCTACTCGCATCCTCCTACTTCCCCCAATCCAAACCCGACCCGTCAACCGCCGCCACCGCTCCCTCCTTCTCCGTCACCAACTACGGCGCCGTCGGCGACGGCCGCCACTACGACACCCACGCCATCCAATCGGCGATCGACGCGTGTGCGTCCTCCGGCGGCGGCCGCGTCAAGTTCCCAAGCGGCCACTCTTTTCTCACCGCAACAATCTTTCTAAAATCAGGGGTAATCTTGGAAATAGAAAAGGGAGCAAGGATATTGGGGGGCGTCAACGAGAGAGATTATCCGAGGGAGTCCAGCAGGTGGTACGTTGTGCTGGCGGAGAACGTTGGGGGGGTAGGGATCACGGGGGGAGGGGAGATCAATGGCCAGGGCGAAGAGTTTATTATGAGGGAGAGTGAGGTTAAGAATGTGATGGTGAGCTGGAATCAGACCGGGGATTGTGAAGGGGATGAGTGCAGGCCGAGGTTGGTGGGGTTTATTGATTCGAAAGATGTTAGGGTTTGGGACATTACTTTGAACCAGCCGGCTTATTGGTGGTGAGTCGGTATAGATTTTTTGAGACATTGATCTCTTTAATTTTTCATATTTTAAATTAGTCTTTCAAACAATTGAAATTACTATTAACTCTCTGGCTTGAAGGGAAGATACCATTAGTTGGATTCCATTTATACATTTTTGTTGGATTTTTATCACAAACCCATTAATCAATCTCACTTTCTTCTCTCCTTTCTCTGATGACTATCTTGCCCAGGTAGCAGTTTAGCTAGTTGCAAGAAAATGTAACATTTTGGACATCAATCAATCTTTAGATTTGCAACTTTCTCAAGGAACCAATGTCTAACATCAGTTCCATTTGAAGGCTCCATAAACACGCTAAAAATGAAGGCGTTCACCCATGGGAGTGTATTGTCCCAAGTATATAACGTACTTAAAGCCATGTTTGTAGGTAAATCACCTTTTTTATGTGACACATCTTGGAAAAGGAACAATGCTGGAACAGACATCGAACATGGAGGTTTCAAGCTAATACAATCAAAGGCATACTGAACTTGCGTTAAGAATTTGTCATGCCATAATTCCCTGAGACTAGGGATCTAGAAGAGGTGCACATATAATTTCTCGACAACAATAACACTTGGTTTATTTAAACAGATCACAATAGAGAAATGCCTTCAACTCCGGTATTTCCGACATATGTTTCTTGCTGAAATAATGCATAAAAGCATAACTGTGTGCGTTACAAATTTCATATCTTACGGGGGATTGAAAAGATCTCCTAATTCTTCAATTAATCAGGTGAGAAGTTTGGACCTTTGATTTCCAGCGTGACATCCTTCAACTAAACTGCAACTGAAGTCAACTTGGGTTACATTGAAGGGGAAGATTGGAGTCAGAATGGGGAAGAATTTGGGTCAATTTTGCTTGACTTGAGGAAAAAATTATCTCCACTTCCTCAGCAGCAGGAATGAGAGAGGGGGATCAGGGGTGGGGGGAAGGGGGGGGGGGAAGTGGCGGACGTTGTGGATTTCGGGGGTATGAAAGAAGTGAGGTTAAACCAGTAATCTTTCATTTAGCCACTAACCAACCAGAGTTAAGAAATTGGATGAGACAAGTTTGGAGTAACTTGTATAAACTGGAGGACTAAATAGAAACTTCATATATTCAATAACTTGGGTGCATTTATAATAATATGAAGATTTAAGGGACTAATATCTAAAAGAGTAATAGGTAATTGTCTAGAAGCGGCGTAGGCAAAACTATTTTTGTTTAACTTGAGGTGGACGAGGTTTTGCTGATGGTCGGAGGAGGTGGAAGTGTTTAGAGTTGTGGAGGAGCGCGGAAGAAGTAGGACAATGTAAAGGCGAAAACCATAACTATGACATACGGGATGCAATCCGCAGAAGCAGCCTATGCTCCCCTAGGCTCCTCTAAGACCTAGGTGGTGGCCAATGTACTGCTTAGGTCTAGGCAGGCGCTAAACCAGTTTTTACAACATTGAGAGAGGTGTGTTTTAGGACAGGGGCAAGGCGCTGTTGATGTAGGAGCAAACGAAACCAAGGTTCATTGTCAGATTCTCTGGACTGCGCGCATGGACTTAATTTTTTCAGTCATAACTTTTCCTGGGAGACTCCAACTGACTCTGTTTGAAACATTACAAAGATTAATGAATCTATTTGCAAATGAAACTTGTTATGCATGAATTAGAGTTTTCTGTGAATGTTATCTGCAGAATACTAAAGGGTGATCAGCATGAACTTTTATACTTTCTAGGATATTAAGTTAGTCAAATATGTCTTTTAGTATTTTGACGTCATTTAAGAGTCTTCTAGAGTTCTGAAATTCTCATGCTTGGAGGGATGTTTCAAGCCTATATATATCCTATTGGTCTAATGAAAATGGTAGAGCGTGTTGAGTTTGATTATAAGTAAGCATTGTGCTTTGTTTTCGCTCTACATTTCTTTGGTAGATTCTGTGGAGTGTGAGTCTTTATCTATATTTCTACGGAGGGGTCCTTGGAGTGGTGATTGTCATATTTCTCTGGAGTGGTGAATCTGTATCTCTAGAGTGATAAGCTAAACCCAATTACCGTCATTTATTCTAAGGTGGTGTTTCAGTATCCTTAGAGTGATCGGCATCCTATCATTATTTCCTTATATTTCCCTTTTATCCATCTCACCCATACCGTTCCGATATCATTTGATATCAGAGCTCGGTATCTTTCGCATTGATTTTTCCATAATGGCTCCATATAAATGAGGTGTTCGTGAATTCGAGATGGAAGAAATATGCCGCTAACTTCAACAACTTTAACAATAGATGCAACAACGTCACAAAGAAAATCAATTACTTTGACAAAAGCAAGAGAAAAATCAACTTTAGCAAGATGCAAATTTTGATTACAAGGAAAATGAGCATTCTCTTTACGGGAATAAATCTGTCAATTCTTGTTTCCATTTTCATAAGTCTTCCACTTTAATTGAGGAATCTCCACATCTCTTTGAATTCTCTCCACATAAATTTGATGAATATCTTGAGG
Source organism: Asparagus setaceus (assembly GCA_012295165.1). Taxonomy (NCBI): domain Eukaryota; kingdom Viridiplantae; phylum Streptophyta; class Magnoliopsida; order Asparagales; family Asparagaceae; genus Asparagus; species Asparagus setaceus. The sequence continues at coordinate 42,436,671 of CM022705.1, read as the reverse complement.
AAGATATCATTTTTGAAGACCATGGTGAAGCTCTTGCTATTCATCGAAGTTTAAATGTGTTTCTTTCTAAAGCTGAGTTTGAACGAGAATTGGAGGGATACACTAAAGCCTTTGCATTCGTAATTGTTGAGGAGAATGGAGAAGATAATGCGTTCTCTCAGTAATGAAACCTCTTCAAGAATTCCAAGATGTGGCTCTGAAGGAGACTCTAATGAGTCTCTTGCCCGATGTCGTGCTTCCAAATAAGACTACTTATCACACGCATCTGAGGGATAGGTTCAGCGAAAAGTCAATAAGATTATGGGATATGATAGATATTCTTCACATATAACTGACATTCTTATCTATATTTGTGATCATGAGGACCATATGAGGCATATTCGCCAAATTCTTGGAGTGCTTAGTCGAATTGGTGAGAGTGCATATGAGATTGAACTTTTGGGAGAATATGGTGTATCAACCACTTTAAATATTTTTGTCACATCATCCTACAATATCAAAGACAACTCGATGACGAGTTTTTTCCAACCGAGGGAGAATGATGCGGGAGCAAACAAAGACCAAGGTTCATTCTCAGATTCTCTGGACTGCACACATTGGACTTAATTGTTTCACTCATAACTTTTTCCAGGAGATTCCAATTTACTCTCCGTTTGAAAGATTAGAAAGATTAATGAATCTATTTTCAAATAAAACTGGTTGTGCTTGAATTAGAGTCCTCTGGAGAATGTTATTTGAAGAATACGAAGGGGTGGTCAGCATGAACTTTTATGCTTTCTAGGATATTAAGTTAGTCAAATATGTCTTAGTATTTCGATATCATTTGTCTTCTAGAATTCTGAAGTTCTCATGCTTCAAGGGATGTTTCAAGCATATATATATCCTAGCCATCTAATGAACATGGAAGAGTGTGTTGAGTTTGCTTATAATTAAACACTATGCTTTGTTTTTGCTCTATATTTTTTTGGTGGATTCCATTGAGTGTGAGTCTTTATCTGTATCTCTAAGAAGGGATCCTTGAGTGGTGACCATCATATTTCTCTAGAGTGGTGAATCAGATCTCTAGAGTGATAAGCTAAACCCATTACCGTCGTTTATTCTAAGGTGTTGTTTTTGTATCCTAAGAGAGATCGACATCCTATCATTATTTCCCTATACTTGCCTTTTATCCATCTCACTCATACCGTCCCGTATCAGCTAAAGTTGGTAATGGGTGTGGCGGTGCCATGTCCTTTTAATGCCTAATCAATTGACTTCACTAATTACTAGTAATTACTCTTATTCTCCACGTACCTCCTTTTTTTACTTTTTTTTTTTTCTTCTTTTAGCTTGTTTAAGATGGTTTTTCTTGATGGTTTTCCCTAGAGACTTGTATCACCCATCTTATTCCCTCTCTTTTTGTTCTTTTTGGATTATCTTGCTTCCCTCCAGAAAGGAAGTGGAACCTCCTATCTTGTTTGTACCCATTCTGGACCTGCAGATTTGCTAGGCTGCAGTAAAAGCTCCCACAGATAAGTAGTGTTCTCTACCATTTAACCAAAACTATTATTTGATTGCAAAGTTTAAAAAAAAAAATCGAACTATGATAATTTTTCTATTATGGTTTGATTTCTTTTCCACCTATGGATAACTTAGACATGGATATTAGATAATATCGTATTTCTGGTTTTAGAAGTCTGAACTTATTGGAAGACAAAGATATCCCAACATAGTGCTAATTTTCTTTTCCTGCATCTATCTTTTTTGCAGTTTCCATTTAGTGAGGTGTAACAATACATTGATTCATGATATATCAATATATGGAGATTTTAACTCCCCCAACAATGATGGGATAGATATAGAAGACTCAAACAATACGGTCATCAGAAGATGCCATATTGACACTGGAGATGATGCTATCTGTCCTAAGTCCTCCACTGGGCCTGTGTATAACTTAACAGTTAGTGACTGCTGGATTCGAACTAAATCATGTGCAATCAAGCTTGGAAGTGCTAGCTTTTTTAATTTCGAGAGGCTATTGTTTGACAATATAACTATTGTAGATTCACACAGAGGGCTCGGAATGCAAATTCGAGATGGCGGTAGAAACCTTTCATTTGTGCTTCCTATATTAGAAAACTGGTCATATATAATCTGTTTTGATGATATCTATTTTCCAGTTGCCACGTATGTATCTAATTTCCATGATAAATGTGTCTTTTGATATCATGACTTTGTTAACAAGTTAAAATAATATTGTTACCTCCACTCAGACTTAACATAATCATTCTAATAACTTCTCTTAAAGAAATGTGTCATATAGATATTAGAATCTGTCTTAATGCTACTTGGATGCAGTTATATAACACCTGTTTCACATATCACAGCTGACAAGTTCTCCGCTTCCAATGTAGCTTCATGATGACCAAGTACTGTATTTTATGTCCATCAAAGGTTGCTTGAGGACTGCATTCATTCTGACAAGATCCTTAACATCATCTGTTTCAATTGATATTCATAAACTGATGTAGTATAAACACCCCATATCCATATTATATGTCCTTCCTTGGACAAAACATTCAATATATCTACATGCTTTTGCGAGTAAAACATTCAATATATCTACATGCTTTTGCGAGTAAAACATTCAATATATCTACATGCTTTTGCGAGTAAAACATTCAATATATCTACATGCTTTTTGAGTAAAACATTCAATATATCTACATGCTTTTCATGAGTAAAAGCTTCTTTCTTATTCTATATATCTACATGCTTTTGCGAGTAAAACATTCAATATATCTACATGCTTTTCGCGAGTAAAAAGCTTCTTTCTTATTCTATATATCTACATGCTTTTTGCGAGTAAAACATTCAATATATCTACATGTTTTTTGCGAGTAAAACATTCAATATATCTACATGCTTTTGCGAGTAAAACATTCAATATATCTACATGCTTTTTGCGAGTAAAACATTCAATATATCTACATGTTTTTTGCGAGTAAAAAACCTTCTTTATTGTTCCATATCATGCATTCTTTTCTTGCACTTTTTAACATTTTGCAACAGCTCTATAGAACTAACACGTTAGTTTACTTGGCAGGAAATGTAAGTAGTGTTGTCTTCTCAAATATCAACATGAGCACAAGATATTATGACCCTCTGTGGTGGGGACGAGCAGAACCAATTTACATTACAACCTGCCCAAGGGACTCGAGCACAAAGGCGGGGACAATATCTAATGTAATCTTTGTTAATATATCATCTGTTTCAGAGAATGGAGTCTTCTTATCAGGTTCCAAAGATGGATTCCTTAGAAACATAAAGTTCAAAAATGTGAATTTGACCTATGGAAGATGGACACAATATCCAGGCGGGCTGTATGATTACAGGCCTGGGTGTCAGGGATTGGTTAACCACAGCTTAGGCGGGATGATGATGGAAAATGTTTTGGGTCTTGATGTAAATAATGTGAAAATGAGATGGTCAAAAAGCAGCTTAGGCTGGGATAATCCTTTGGAATTCAGACCTTCAACGGTGAATAGAATTTCTTTCCACGAGTGGCAATCAGATGTCTACTAAATTGTTCGGAAGTTTAGCTCTTGGGATGAGAGTCCAACTTCCTTTGCCTATAAATTCCACATTTCGTATCAGAAGAGAAAAAACTTTCTGATTCATCAATCATGGTAATAAAATCTCTTCTTGATTTAGCATTATTTAAATCATTCGTTTTCTTGCATGTATGGTATTATTAAGCTAGCTATTCTTTGTGGGATATCCGTCT